>OVAW01000155.1:4664-21671 GCA_900406365.1 Heliophila coronopifolia | reverse complement strand
GTTAATTTTACATATTAAATTACAATAAAAGATATGACTGTATTTTTAAATATTGTTGGTTGAATCTTTATTTGTTTTATTTTGGTTGTAGGATATATATTTTATTGATGTTTAATTAATTATGTTGGCTTTTTTAGTTTAAAATTTTTTAATTTCAAATAACAAAATATCTAAAAAAAATTGGGATTTCCCGTTCCCGTCCCGTCCCGAATATTAAACGGGACAAAAATGGACAAAGATTTTAGTTCCTGAATTCTCTTCCCGTTCCCGTTCCCGAAATATCTAGTTCTGAATTCTCGTTTGCCCACCCCCTAATTATACCTGTTTTAACAACTTTTTACTAATATTTTTTTTGTTTTACTTGGACCGGTCTGTTGTGACAAAATTTAAACATAAAACTGGTGACCATATCCGCAGGTAGCCCGCGGACAGCCGTCATTAGACAACTCTACGCATCCTTGTTTATAATAACACAACAACAATGCCTCTTCAAACCATGACTCATCGGCCCATCCCTGCCATTTGTCATTACACTTGTCTTCTTTTTTTATTCTTTTGTTGCATGCGAAAGCTCCAACATTTGTATCCAAAATAAAGAAAGAAACTTACTTTGGACCCTCTCACATGGCATCTCTAGAGTATATTGTGCTGATGAAGCTCTTGAGCTTCTTTTTATCTTCTCTTTTCACTATCGTAAGCTCGGAAACAAAAAGCCACAACTTTGAATCGATCATTAGTTTCGGTGATTCGATTGCCGACACTGGAAACTTGATCGGTCTGTCAACTCCTAACGAACTCCCGCTGCGTTTCCGCCGTACGGAGAGACTTTCTTTCACTATCCCTCCGGCCATTTCTCCGACGGCCGCCTCGTCATCGACTTCATTGGTACTTTGATATTCCCTTCTTCGAATATAACCCCTATAACTGATTTTACCAAATACTGAACTTTGGACGTTGTACTCTGTATACAGAGCCGTGACTATGTTGGAAAAAAAAACATTTGTCTTAAGCCACCAAATTACAACAAAAATTTAGGCCACCTTTTATATTTTTTATAAAGAAAAAAAAGATAAAAGTAGGCAATATTTTTATAGGTTATATAAACCAAATATGTCTAATCGATCGAAAAGACAATATTTTTTAAAAATATTACGGTAGGTCTCTCGGAACTTAGGCACGGCACTATTCATATACTACTAATTAAAAACCATATAAACTTTTATTGTAAATTTAATTAATCATTACTAACCACTACTTTTATTAGTAAATTTTACTTGTTTTAAAACTAGTCCAAAATCGTGGAGGACAAGTAGCCTAATGGTGGCAATCTCTATGTTTTTACACCGTGACCGCGAACCCTGGTCTCTCCAGTCGAGGAGAATTTAATTAAGAATTCATTAGCCAATTGAGCTGTTGACAAAAAAAAAACTAGTCCAAAATCTTGATAAACTAATGAATAAAGCGACAGGTTATTATGGAAACATTTGAGTAGGTTATTTTGTTGGATTATCGGGTTTTTAAACAGCACGGCTGCTAATTATACGGCGAATACCAAAATAGGGTGCAACCATTTTTACGGGGGAAAAATAAAGTTAACTCACATTAACTTGTAAAAACACTTGAAAACATCTGTCTTTTATTTTCGGTTGTGTTCTCAGCTGAATTCTTAGGGTTTCCGCATGTTCCTCCATTTTATGGATCCAATAATGGGAGCCTTAAGAAAGGAGTAAATTTTGCGGTAGGAGGAGCCACGGCAATGAAATGTTCAGTTCTTGAGGAAAGAGGAATTCATTGTCCTAAAAGCAACATCAGTTTAGGAATTCAACTTAAGAGCTTCAAAAACAACTTACCAAACTTATGTGGTTCTTCATCAGGTAGTGAAGCTCAGCTTTTTCCTCTTTTTTCAGTGAATTAAGACAACTTATAATGGTTTGTATTTAGATTGTAAAGATATGATTGGCAATGCTTTAATTCTCATGGGAGAGATCGGAGGAAATGATTATAATTTCCCGTTTTTTTTTAGCAAACCCATTGAGGAGATCAAAGAGCTTGTTCCTCAAGTGATCACTACTATTTCTTCCGCCATCACGGTAAATCACGACTACAAATTGTCATATTGTCACGAAAATTCGTTGTTAGTACAATCAGTGACAAATCAAGGATGTAATTCTAGGGAAACAAAAACAAAGTATATACATAGGAAAAAAACTCTAAATCTAGCTAGGGGCATAAGCCCTCTTTGAGTACAATGTAGCCACAAATTAGTCATGGAGTTTCGAGGAATTTGTATTTCTTTAATCCGTGGTAAATTTGCCACGGCTTGAATCAATGGCTAATTAACTGTGGATTAGCCACAATTTAATATGTGTGTAAGTTCGTGTTCTTTCAGTCACATATTAGCCACAAAAGTATTTTTGTTATATGACTTGTAACAGTTAATTTTTTTTTTGTTCACTTGTGACGGTTTTTCGGTGGCTCTCTGTTATTATAATTGTTCACAACGGTAACATATTTTAATTAATTAGAAGCAAAATTCCGTGGCTAATTTTATATATAAAGAGAAACAAATACAACTCGTGGTTTACATTTAAAATCATTCATTTTTTTTTTTGTGTAAAACGACTCGATTTTATGTCTTGAATTTTCCGTCCCTAGATTTAGTAAAACATATTTGTATGTTATACAAACTTAAAGAGATTGTAAGTATATTTTTCGTTCATTTTGGTTATTAAAAAATAATTTTAAAAAGTTGTAAATACGTTTGTTATTTTGGTACTAAATTTTCAATCCACGGAAGAGTACGATCCACTAACTGGATGGTTTACATGGCTCAGCAAGTTTTCCGAATACCACAACAAGCATCTTCAGACCGAACTCACCAGACTCAGAAATCTTTACCCTCATGTCGCCATCATATATGCCGACTACTACCACGCTATGTTGCGCCTTTTCCAAGAACCAGCTAACTTCGGTTAGTCTTCTTGATTTCCACATCGGGTTTTAAAATGCATGCATTTTTTATCGCCTAGGTGGGTCGTGAGTAATTTGCAATAAAGCTTTGAGACGAACGTAAGCCAACGATGCGTTTGGTTTTGCTAATAATGTACAATGCATCAGGGCAGCGAGGAGCGTATCAAAACATTGTTAGGAAAACTCTGCTGCCCTCGTTGTCTCTCATCAAATAATATATTTTAAACATTGGATTTAGGTTATTTAATAACAAAGTTTATGAACTTTTGTTTTTCTATATGGATTTGATATGGGTTTCTGTTTTTCTATTCTAAGAAAAAAAAATGCGAATAACCATAAAATTATCGTAGTACTAATATGACGAATACCACAAAAAAATATTACTCGTTTTGTGTTAAAGAAGCACATTGAGGCTTTCATTCCGGCGCGAGGCGCCAAAGAAATGTCTTGGTGCTTTGGTAATGCCACAAAACCAGTGGCACCCCTAGTAAAGTTAGGAGAAACATTTGTTCCGGCTCCAAATTTTCTTAAAAATATTTCTATCCGATTTAGATCCCATTTTTTTTATAAGTAATAATAAAATAAATGTGGTTCTCAAATTTTGGTTTTGTTTGAATCTCCACAATTTTAGAAAATTTTAAGGTCGTGCAATAAGTTACTAATTCAGTATCTGACCTAGTTTACAACTTTAACTTTAGTACTAGATGTGGGATTGAAGGAGTTAAATCTTGTAATGATCCTTCAAAGTATGTGAGTTGGGATGACCTTCATATGACTGAGACTACATACCGATGGATGGCTGACAGCTTACTCAATGGACGGTATGCGATTCCTGCTTTTGACTTGTCTTGCCCCACCTCCAAGTTCAAGAACGAATAGTCATTACACACAACTGTTTAGTGATAAATAGCTGGTACAACTTTGTCTAAGGCTTTGAAAAATTGGGAAAACAAAAACAAAAATATGTTATATCAAATAAATTATTTTCATTTTTTATGTCGAGGACAAAATTTAAATAAAGGTAGTGGTTTAGTACAAATGAAAACTGGCAATTGAGGAAATAAAATAAAATGTTATATAAATGAATTATTTTAATTTTACGTGTTAAAGAACTAATTCTAAAAATTTTAGGATTGTAAACAAATCAAAAGTTNCTAATTCTAAAAATTTTAGGATTGTAAACAAATCAAAAGTTGTCTAAAAATTAATATCAAAATTTAGAGGACAAGGACCAGATCTCATCCCCATTTTGGCTGTGGTTTAGTTCAATATCACACTGCCATTTGCCCTAATATTAGAAAAAAAAGGAATAATGTATGTATAGATTATAGTTTTTACTTTTGTGTATAAATTATGGTTTTAATTATTAATTTCTTTCATAATATTTTTTAAAAAACAGTCGAAATAGGATACTATTTTATTTTTCCTAACAAATTCAAAATACCATAAGTCTTGTCAAATTCAGTAACCAGACATTTTCAATAAAATTCCAATCAAGAGTGTAAAGATACATCTTTAAAATTTAGAAAAGAGAAAACTATGTCCTTTTTTTTCAAGAACATAACATTCAGACAAACTTGTATGTTCATCAAAGAATAATATATGTCTAATGACACTCTTTGGTCTTTATCTTGGAGCTGAGACAAGACCAATCAAAAGGAGGAATCGCATAGGGTCCACTGAGTATGCCCTCAGCCATTGATTTATATGCAGCTTCAGTCATATGAACACCGTCCCAACTTACATACTTTGTAGGATCAGTACAAAATTTAACTCCTTCACTCCCACATATTGTGCTGTAGTTGAAGTTGTACTGTCCTCCTAAACCACAACACGCCAGCAATGGTCTTTTCATGAACCCTGACGGTAAAATTCATCGGAAACTCAGCTAAGTACATAATTAGTTATTAGTGTTTTCTTAAACATATTAGGACCCAGAACCGTATTAAACATATTAGGTACTAATTTTTATGGAACCCTATTAGTTAGGCCAAAAAAACAATTGTGTATGCCCCGGGACAGTCGGACTGCTGTCTGCCGCCCTTCTTCTTAAATCGGTCTTGTTGGCTATTTACTACGATAGTTTTTTGGTTATGATGGTGTTTTTTATTTCTTAGAAAATAGATAAATACATATAAAAACCGAACCCGATAATATAATCCAAATAGAGAATACAAAATAGACATAAATCCAATGTTTGAAAATTATTCATATAGCTTATGGCACATTACTAGCAAAAGCGAGAACATAGCAGAGATGTGACCAGGGACGAAGGTAGGAGGCTAGAGAAGGCCCCGGCCCTCATAGGTTCGGGAAATTGTTTCCTCCCCGAAATTTTTTTTAGCCCCTTATATTCTAGTCCTGGGTGTGATGTGAATATGTTGAAAGGAAAAAAAAAGGCCAATGCCTGGGCCCTCAGGCCACGCCATATTTTCATCTTTTTTATTTTTACATAATTCCTTTTATTTTATTTTTTTTGCTAAATTTTTCTTCTAATACTACAAAATTCAAATATCACTTGTATTTCATCATTTTCATTTTGTTGGGTTTGTATCTTTTCATTGTGTTTTTAAAATGATTTTTATAAAATCAAAATTATATTTTGAGATTTTCTTAAATTTAAAAGGTCACATTCGAAAATATCGCCTTAATCGTGTAAAGTTGTAGACTCTGCAAATCACTTAGCTTCGCCTCAAAACTACATTGCAAAAACATTGTCCCTGGTGACGAACAGAGGGGACGGTATGGGTGGGCATACACCCCCTAAATCTGGTAATTTTTTTTTCATGAAAAAACAAACAAAATTTTTCTTATGTAAAATCTGACTATGTCTCCCAAAATGGTTTTTTTGCTTCCTCTAAATTTTCGTCGTGGATCCTTAACTGGTTTTCGCGTAAGTCGCGTCATACCTATTCGATAAAAAAAAGGGATGCATTTTAAAACTCATTAATTTTTAGAAATCAAGAAAGCTAACCGAAGTTGGCTGGTTCTTGAAAAAGGCGTAATAGCGAGTTGTAGTAGTCAGCATATATGATTGTGACATGAGGGTAAAGCTGTCTGAGTCTGTTGAGTTCTGTCTGAAGATGTTTGTTGTGGTATTCTGCAAACTTGTTCAGCCATGTCAAACATCCAGTAAGTGGATCATACTTTTTCTTGTTTGATGTTTCGAATTCTGTCAAATAGACAGCAATGCATCCGATCGGGAAATTTCCGGGAACTAGGAATGTTCTTCCTCCCATCTCTACCAATTCCTGGATTCAATATTTAGTAGCAAAAGAATAAACATGTTTACAATATCGACAAACTAATCCATAGAGCCAGAACACACATAAGTATAGGAAATAACGAATCCGGCCAAGTATTTTAAAGGAAAATTCCCTTGTTAAAAAATATATACAAATATAAATATATATATATATATACATATACTTTTTAGAAAAATTGTGTAGGCCTACCCTTGCCCCTAGATTCGTCCCTTGCTATAGGTTTTGTTGTCCTTACGATCGTTGGGTTGTCAAGAACCAGATCTTTGCTTTTTAGCATGTGTAAGTGGAGCAGTCACATAGTTTCCAAGTCAAATACAAAAAATAAAATTATAGAAACTTTTAAATATATATATTTATATTATATAATTTTAACAATTTTTTTTAAATATAAATTAGGACCAAATTGTTTTACAGAAAATATTTTACCATATAAAAAATACTTTGAATCAAAAAAATGAAAAATACTTTTGTTTACTTCCGATTTGGTTGACTAAACCGTTTAATTAATATATGGTGACAAAAAAAATGAATATGACACTCCAGTAGTTTGAGCAGGGGAAAAATGTCTGCAAAAGAGGATAAATCGACTAAGAGGGGGAAAAACAAGTCTATATAATGAGTAAATCTAAGTTTTTCAATTTTAGCCCATTTATGTTTTTTAAATTTAAAAACACTAATTCATACAACTGTTTTTTTTTTTTTTTTTTTGCTTTACATCCATGGCTTCAAGGCATGCCTTGTATATAATACATAAATACTTACCATTATTGCCGAAGAAATAGTAGTGATCACTAGTGGAACAAGCTCTTTGATCTCCTTAACGGGTTTGCCCCATAAGAATGGGAAATTATAATCATTGCCTCCAATCTCTCCCATCAGAATCAAAGCGTTTCCAATCATATCCCTACAATCTAAAAACCAAACCATTACAAAGTGAGCTTATTGTCTGAAAATATATTGATTGGTAATAACATGTTAAAATCTCACATCGGAAATGTTGATGGAATATAAGTAATATATAAAGAATTTGGGTTAATTCATTTATTGTCAATTGGTTTTGAGTTGGAAGCTCATGAAATTTAACATGGTATCAGAGCTTATTTTGTACCCTAACCCAAAAGTGGTCCAAATAAGATTTGTCGATCCTAAAGTGGAATTAGTTTTTGAGATGCTATCATCTCGAGGGGGCGTGTTAGAATCTTAGATCGAAAGTGTTGATGAGATATAAGTAATATATAAAATATCAGGGTTAATCCATTCATTACCGATTGGTTTGAGTTAGAAGCCGATGAAACTTGACATAGTATCATAGCAAAGTTTGTATCATGGCCCAAGAGTGACAAAAAATAGGATTTGTCAATTCTAAAGTGCGATTTGTTTCCAAGATGCTATCATCCCGAAGGGGTGTCTTAGAATTTCAGATTGAAAGTGTTGATGCGATATAAGTAATATATAAAGTATTTGGGTTAATTCACTCGTTACAGATTGGTTTTGAGTTAGAAGCTCATGAAACTTAACATAATAAATACCGAAACAAAAGTTAAAGGCTGATGTTTCATTACCTGATGAAGAACCACATAGGTTTGGTAAAGTATCTTTAAAGCTCTCAAGTTGAATTCCTAAACTGTTGTTGGTGTAAACACAATGAATTCCTCTCTTCTCAAGAAATGAACAGTTCAATGCCGTTGCTCCTGCCACCGCGAAATTAACTCCTTTCTTAAAGTCTCCATCTTTGGATCCATAAAACGGAGGAACATATGGAACCCCCAAAAATTCAGCTGAAAAGAACCAAAGAGAGAGAGAGACAAACGTTTTCAAAGTGCTTTTACGAATCTTATTCTTCACCCACAGGTGTAGTTCTTAATCTGTTTCACCCCAATTTTGGACCTTGTCGCTATACATGTTAAACTATTAATTGCGTTAAAAGCCCACATTAATTTTAGTTAAAAGTTCAATTAGTCATTAGTAACTACAACCGTCTTTATTAGTAATTTAAGTGTTTAGTTAAAATTTTATCGATATTTTAAACCATTTTAGTAAATGTTTAAAATACTAATAAAAATGGTTGTTGTTACTAATGGGTAATCGTACCGTCTCAGCCATATTAAACCCAACACGGAAAAATGCATATAATATTAGATAACAATATTGATGGGCTCTAAAATTGAACTCTATAAACAAATAATTAATTTTTGTTTGTGGCCCCGGTGGCCCCGACGGCCGTATTTCTTGTCTCTACTAGTTAGGCGCTGGCCATGCGGGTAATTAAACTCTTAATCAAAGTTTATATGGTTTTATGATAATAATAGAGAAAATACGACTACAAGGTCCAAAATTGGGGTGAAACCGGTTTTACGGATATACCAAAAAAAAATACTGAAGAATATCAATGTACCAATGAAGTCAATGATGATACGGCCATCAGAGAAACGACCAGAAGGATAATGGAAAAAAGTCTCTCCATACGGTAAAAACGCAGCTCCGGGAAGATCATTAGGAGTAGAGAGACTAATCAAGTTTCCAGTATCCGCAATCGAATCACCGAAGCTAATGATCGACTCAAAGTTACGACATTTCGCTTCCGATCTTACAATGGTAATGAAAAGAAGAGATAAAACAAAGCTCAAGAGCTTCAAGAACATGAGAGAAACTAGGGACGCCATGTGAGAGGTCCCAAGTTTCTTTCTTTATTTTTTGAGCCAAATGTCATTTCACTTTTGAAGATATAGTGAAATAACAAAATTGAAGGGATGGGCTCATGAGTCATGAGACATTGATGTTGTAATATAAATAAGAGTAGGATAATGCAATTTGCTTTTGTAATGACGACATAGCTTTGTATGTATTTGATTTGATTTTTTTTATTTTTTGCTTTTTGTCGGCAATGATTGCATTATTACTTATTAGAGAAGAGGAGAATCATACAATTGGATACTGTTTTTGAATATATTAAATTTAAAATCCGATAAGAGGATAACATAAAGTATAGTCTCATATTTTGAAAGTTTTGGGATATGGTTGGTAAACCATATCTCTAGTCAAGTAGCGTGTAATCTACCGGTGTTTTCCAAAATACTAAATAAAGTATAAAAATATAATATTACACAAAATTCAAAATATGTTTTTTATAAAAACATTCTACGTTCACTCATCAACAACCGCCGGACGTAGTTTATTGGGAATATGTGCAATTGAACTCCATTAATTGCGTTCTAGTTTTTGGAGTAGTTTTTTAGCGGATTGCATTCCGGATGGACAAAATTTTAAAATAAAAGATATTTGTTTTGTCAGGGTAATTTATTTACGGATTTAGTTTAAGCACGTCGGTTGAATAAAATTTTAAGATATATGATGCAATTATATCCGATACATTTTTTGTTTTAGTTTTTTACACTCCATAAAAAAAAGTTTTGGATACGCCATTGATCATGAGTGCTATAATTATAATATATTCACTTATCAGTTCTTAATTTGTAAAAACTTTTCCATTGATGCACATAGATTGAATATATTATGTTAAAAATAACTCTAAAATATTTAAAAATTATCTTTTGTAAAAATTTCATTAGGTTTTGATGTGTCTGTTATTTGATTCTGTAGTTGAAATTTATGTATTTTTCAGATTTTCTATTCAAATATAAAGTTACCAAAACTTTTAATCATTTTAACCAACTAAAGAATGCGGGTATCACATAGTTACTTATAAAATAAGTACATATGTAATCATTGTCAACATTTTAATTTTGCAAAATAATTCTTTGAATTTATATATTTTTACTGAACATTATTTTTCCATATGGGACGGGAATGAGACGGGACGGGATGGGAGGAAAATCTGTCACTCCTACTTTTTAGCATAAGATTTTCTTTTATCAACTTTTAAATTAGTTTTTGTAGATGAAAAAAAAAAGAGTATTTAAAGTCGACTAAATTATACCATTGTCAAAAAGTCTCGTTTTCACGATAGAAAATTAGAAATGTTTATGTTTAGCATATCCGTTCATTAATATAATAAAGAAAAAAAAGTAGAGGAGATTCCTTAAATTTCTGTCTTCTTAAATTTCAAAACTCAATTTGTTGTTTTTCTCTAATTTAGAAACGTTAAAAACAAAAAAACAAAATAATTAAGGAATTGTCATTCTCTTAAAAACCTAATAAAGAAAAAAAAAGGTTAGTTTTGGACAGAAGATGGCTACTTATAGAGCAGAAGACGACTATGATTACCTCTTCAAGGTGGTCTTAACCGGAGACTCCGGTGTCGGAAAATCTAATCTCTTGTCTCGTTTCACAAGAAATGATTTCAGCCATGACTCACGTGCGACCATTGGTGTTGAATTCGCTACACGTAGCATCGAATGCGATGATAAGATTGTCAAGGCACAAATTTGGGATACTGCTGGCCAAGAAAGGTAAATATTAAAAAAAAAAAAAAAAAAAAAATTAAAAAAAAAAAAAAAAAAAAAATTAAGACTATAAAAAAGAATTTACTAAGGATTAATTAGCGGAATTACATAAATAAAGTTTACTCATGCAGCGTGATTATATTAATGAAAAATACAAAACAAATATTCAATTATACAAAATATCATTTTACAAAAAATAAAATAACATACAAAGTACAAGATGAATTTTGATAATAATAATAAAAAAAACTATTAATTAAGATTTTAGTTTCTTTTAATTTTTTTTTTTTTTGTCAACAGCCCAAGTGGCTAATTAAATCTTAATTAAATCTCCTCAACTAAAGAGACCAGAGATCGAACCCCGGTCACGGTGTAAAAGCACAGAGGTTGCCACCATTAGGCTACTTGTTTCTTTTAATTACCGATTTGAGTTTCTACATTAGCATTTTTAATAACATAAAGATGAGTAAAAAATAACGTGTCTTATTCTTTTTACTTGTAATTACCTAATTGTTATTGGCAAAAAAAATTACTTAATAGTAATTGATATTATTAAGATGTTTTATTTTTATATCAAAAATAAAAATTGATATTTTCCTAAAATAATTATAATAAATTTTACTATTTTTTTTATACCAGAACTTTATTTATGATAGTAAAATATTTGTTTTATATTCTTACATTTTAATATTACTTTACAAATATTTTATTTCATATTTTTTAAATGAAAATAATGATAAAATAAAACACCAAAACAATAAATCAAAACACATTTACCAATACCGAGTGTCCGTTAGTCTAGTGGTTTGAAACCACTAACATGACCTTGGTATCGGGAGTTCGATTCCCCGACTCGATGATGAGGTTTCCCTTTAGTGGGATTTAAGCTAATGGACCGGTCTGTTGTGGCCCAATATTAAAAAAAAAACACACACACATTTATCAAATACTATTGATTTCTCCAATATAAATCTTATTTATCAAGTGAATTACATCTACTAATTTAAAACAAATCATTTGTAGTACAAAAACTTTAAAAAAAAAAATAAAAAATTACAATTTATGCATCTTAGAATAAATTAAAAACACATTAAGGACAAAATTGGAAGAAAATTTAATAAACAAAATTAAATTAAAATTAAAAAAAAAATTAACAGATTAACAAATTTTTTCTAAGAAATTTTTTTTAATAAAACTATTTTTATCAATAAAAACTAATATAACTTTTTAAAAAAATTTATACCGGTATTAATATAAATAAATTTACACTAGTAATTAATTAAATTTATATACTTATAAAAAAAAATTAAAAATATTCTGCGCAAAGTAATTAAATTTAAAAATTAGGTACCGAGCCATCACAAGCGCATACTACAGAGGAGCCATAGGTGCACTCCTCGTCTACGACGTAACCCGTCACATAACATTCGAAAACGTCGAAAGATGGCTAAAGGAGCTACGTGACCACACAGACGCAAACATAGTAATAATGCTTGTCGGTAACAAAGCCGATCTTCGTCACCTACGAGCCATTTCAACAGCAGAAGCTAAAGACTTTGCGGAAAAGGAAAATACATTTTTCATGGAGACATCAGCACTTGAAGCTGTGAATGTTGATAATGCTTTTACTGAAGTTCTTACACAGATTTATAGAGTTGTTAGTAAGAAGGCACTTGATGCTGGTGATGATCCAAGTATTGCTTTTCCTAAAGGAAATGTGATTAATGTCGGAAGTAAAGATGATGTCTCGGCCGTTAAAAAAACTGGTTGCTGCTCTGAGTAGAATACTCTTAAGATTCTTACAATTTTTACTGTTTTTTTATTTGTTTGTAATGTTACATGAAGATATGCCATTGTTGATGCAGCAAATAATCATAGACGGAACCAGAATTTTTTTTTTTTATATGGAGCGCAAGAGAATATAAATTATTTTATCAATAGTCAATAGAGTATGAGGTCCTGTTAAGAAAATTCATAAAAATAAATAAATTTAACAAATTTAAACCTAGATAAAAGAAATATGTTTTATGGGTGGGCCCAATCCCACCTATATTTAGAGCTGACAATTGGGCGGACTAGCTGCCCGCGGTTTTGGAAGAGGCGTGCGGGCTAGTCCGCACGAAAAAATTGAAGCCCATATGGGCCTACGGTCAAAAATGTTGAAGATCATGACCGTATCGCCCGGAAAAGCAGGCATGCAGACGACCTATAATTTATTTTTTCTTTTTTTAAATAAAAAAAAAATTATTTCTTTACTGAAAAAAGAAACAATCGGGTGGGCACACATGCTATTAATGAAGTATATGGGTTATATACAGACTATATGCGCAGATTATAGGGGTGGGATATATAGACTGATTATGTGGACTGGTTGTATGGTCGAAACTGCATAACCACGGGCATCCGCCGCTTAGCCCGCGGGATATATTGGCTTTAACATTTTTAACCCACGGGGTATGGACCTAAATTATTGAAACCATGACTACACCGCCACGGTGCTGGCCGCCCGCCAAATTGACAGCTATACCTATATCCATACTACTTCCGTCTATGTCTAATGTCAAATTCTGCTTTTCTTCATGTAAATAGAGTTAAAAACAGCTATATCAGTTTTTAGCATTTTAGCATGAAGCCTAAACATTGCAAGTTATGTCTGGTAATGAAAAAAGCTCAATGCAGCAAGATCTTGGGTGCATACAAAACCAGGCACCTGGGAAACATAACTTCCTATATCCGCTTGTCCGTGTTGGGACTCGTAGGCCTATATGTACAATGCGGTTATGAATTTACAGTTTCGCAACCCGAAGCCCGGCTAGATCTAGAGGGATAAGAAAGTAGACAACTTTATTGTATTATGTTCATCTTGTTTCAACACAAACATATAACAAAGTAACATCAAAATACCATCTTCTATGATTCAGACAGAAGCTCAGTGTTTTTTTAGGTCAAGAAAACAAGAACAAATAAGATGATGAACAAGACAAGCAAGAAACATATCATCATCATTTGCCCTTTAGCTCCTGCTTTCTTCATTACCATTCCTACTTTTTTCTGTCACCCCAAAAAAATCATTTTTCAATCTTTCATTTTTCCTAATTTCTTAACACAAAAATAAAATAAAATACAAAACTTTTTACCTGAACAAAGTCGAGACGATTCTTTGTACTGTCCAGCTCTGTACCCAATTCATCTACTATTCTCTCCTGAAACACCCCAACACAAAAAAAAATAGATGTTTCTGATCTCTACTGATACTACTGTTGTTGGGAAAATGATTAAAACAAAAAACAAGAACTTTAAAATTGTAAATTTGTTTAATTGTAAAAGAAGATAAATTTCTTAGTTGAATTAGCAAAATAATGCACCATAAAAGTCAACGTTGAAAACAGTTACTTAGGTTAATCATTTTTTTCGCCATCAAATATTTAATAAAGCGTTTATTTTTCCAAAATTCTCAAAGTGGAATTTTAAAATTTTCAACGGCGGCGGCGACTGGACTCTTCTTCCCTTAAAGCCAAGAGTCCAATCCCGTTCATTGCCACGGGTGAAAATTCTACTATGGGATTTGAGGGGGAAAAATGCATTAATAGAAGTTTTATGCAAAAATTATGACATAACTATCAACAAAAAATTATTGTTTTAAAGTTGACTTTTTGATGCATTATTTTACTAAGTCAACTATGAGTTCAGTCTTTTTCTGCTTCTTATAAACTTCGAGTTAAAATTTATGTTTTTAGAAAAATTTGAGTTTTTGTCTATCAATTTCCAAAATATTTGTCGCATTACTAACCTGTGCAACGAGTTCATCATGTATAGTAAGACCCACTCCTCCAATTCTCTGTACACTTTTACTGAGCTCATCCAATTCTTCATCTTGTTGCCTGAAGTGACAAAAATGACGTCAATATACCACAATACTACTCTGTTGAAACGAATCTTTATCGCCTAAATGCAATCTGAAATTGCAAAATGATGTAGAAACACTAAAAGAGCTATACTTGATCAACAGCATTTGCCTATCTGATTCTGACTGTACAAAACCATCATCGTCTCTTCCTCCATACTGATCATATCTACTTGCTTCATTCGAGTTCGGCATTCTCATTAGTTCTCGGCGTACTTCGCTTGCATGACCAGCTCCCAAATTAACCTTTCCGGCTAAAACACTAGTCTTCACATTCCGTACCTGTAAAAAGTATCGTAATTGTCATAAACTAACAACAAATTCATGTCACTCTCTAATGAAGAAGTATTCGTTACATACTTAGAGACAAACCTGTGTCCTAGCATTACTAGTCCATCTTCTCCGTTTTTCAAGCTCAGCTTCATCAATGCCATATAATGCAGGATCTTTAGCTGCGACAGTAATTGCTTTTTCCAGCTCATCTACCTTCCTACCAGTAAGAACAGCTTCAATAGCCATGAAAAAAATCTAGTTTGAATGCTACGTTTACTTATCCTATTGAATTCACGATTTAAATAGCTGAGTAGAAATACAAGACCTATAAATTCTACAAGATCAACTAATGCTCAGTATCCATCATCCTGTTCAACAATTAATACAAAAAGAAAGAAAACAGGATCCATTGACAAACACAAATCATATTTTACAGAAGCTACATCAATAGAGTTGGATGTATGGATAAAAAGACGAGGTTATAAACTTCGTTTAAAAGCGTGCCTAGGCGAAGGCGAGCTCAACTCAGGACGTGAAGGCAGGGCAACATAATAAAAGTGCACGCTTACGAGCAAAAGGCGTATTAATAACAGGAAAGTTGCTAAATATGAGTACCTGCCACTCGATGCTTCCACAACTAGCAAGAAGCTCGTTTGTCGCATGCGCTTGATCCCCCATGCCGAAAGAGATACGCTCCCATTTGTGGAATGTAGATTGCAACTTATCAATCTAATAAAGCATAGATGACCAAAACCTAACATTAATCTGGATATCTTTAACCAAATCTAATGTTAACATTAATCAAGATATCTTACTGATTCCTGGATCTCTTCTTTAACAATGTAGAATGGATCTTGTGCCGAAGACATCCCGGAATTAACGAACTGTGCTACTCTATAAAACACCAAAATCACAGCTGATTAAGCAATACAATCAAGTTTCTATCCTCAAAAGGAAGGTAAAATCTCAGAAATCTGAGTTTCAACTCAATTCCAGGGACAGTTCTGGAGATGCTCAAATTGCACAATTTCAAAATTCTCACAATCGCAGTGCAATATTTAGATCACGAAAAACTCCGATTAAATCCTAGCTAATCTGGTTACGAAATTCTAAGAGGAAAATGAAGAAGCTTTTTTACCTTGGAGAGATCAATCGAAAGGCGTCGCGGTGAAGATCGAGGAAGAAGAAGATAGGTCAGTGAAGTAAGAGGATTCCGGCGAGAGGCTCGTCAGTTACAAAGCAAAACGGATCGCACCGGGGAGATATTCGATGGAGGAGGAGGAGGAGGATCGCCAGAAAGCTTAATGGAGAAGCTAACAAAGCCCAACAACATACCATAAAAGCCTTTTTATGGGTTTGCTTAGACAATGTCAAAATTTTATTGGTGGACATTTTTTTCCAAACTAAGTTATGTACATAGAGTTTTTCTTGAGCTCTAGAACTTTTAATATTTCTTAGTAAATTTAACAATTTTTTTATTTCTCATTTTCCAAACTATTATTAATCTCATATTTTTATCTCTGAACGCAAATATATATATATTTTTTTTAAATGATTGGTTGCAACTCTAATTACGATATATAATACTCATATACCCGATTTCTAACCCGACAAAACCTATTTTTTAAAAGATCCACATTTTCAAATTATATTTCGTCCATTTTGAAGTTTTTCATGTCGATTTCGAATCGTAATTAATGAGCTTTTTATGTTGAACTACACCCAAAATCATCTCTTTAAGTTTAGAGTTATAAAATATGAGATTTTTCGGGTAAAAAAATCAGCCTTATAGGTATTATATGTCGCAATTAGAATTGCTAAAAATCATTATAAAGTAGAAATATATGATTAATAATAGTTGAAGAGGAGAAATAAAGAGATTGTTAAATTCAAAGAGATAAATAAAAAGTTATGAAGTTTAGGGGAACTATGTTTATGGATAATAGTCCGAAGAGAAAAAAAAAATTGTCTACCTAAAATTTATAATAATTTCAAATTTTATATAATTTCTTTTTGACTGAATTAAACCAAAATAATAATAAAAAAAATTTACTTGCTTTTTTTACTTGCATCACAAGGTAAATTAAAAGCCTTGTGAGAGAAGAAAAACTTTGATAAATAATTTATATTAATTAGAAACGTCAGATTTGACACGTGGCATAAACCTGTTGGCAACAGGCCTACATACCCC
>OVAW01000154.1:0-21707 GCA_900406365.1 Heliophila coronopifolia | reverse complement strand
CTAGCTAGTTTTAGGTGTGATGTCCATAATTCCTAATAATGGACTTACTCTTATGCGATCACTAGTTCCAATTAGAATTTTTTTTCTTTAATTAAAAAGTTGTCTCGCGATCAGACTGTGCAACTGCTAGATCGGCCACTATTTCTAACTACTCAAGCTGATCGATTGGTTGCCCGATCGAGCTGTGAAGCTTCTCGATCGAGGGTAACTTAAATGCAAGAAATCAAATTTCTTCCAAGATTCGAAAGCAATTGAACAAAACAAATGAAAATATAGGTCTTTACACCAAACTCAGTCACTAAGATCATGTAAAATGTGATTATAATGCATGAAAACTATTACATTAAAATGTCAAAATACATATATTATCACGCCTAGATTTTTTGCTTTAAATGGATTTTTGAATTAAGACCCTTATAGATAATCGATCCTTGTTAAATTCAAGTTGAAAAGAATAGTTTGAAAGCGCTAATCTTTGTCTGCTCGCTTATTCAAGTAATTTTTGTTAAATTGTGTTCTCATTTTGATTTAAATTTTATTGTTAAGAAAACGTTATATACTCGTTGAAGTGTTTATTTCAAAAAAAAATTTCTTGAAGTGAATAATTTTCGTGTATATTCCTAGTTGCATTTATGTTATGGTTATCTGAAAATGAACATCTTTTATTTTACTTTTGTTTTAAATTTTATTCGTTGAAGAAATAGGTAAAAAAAATTATTCCTAACAAAAAATATATATATATCTATATATATATATATATATATAATGTTTTCCTTAAAGATGTGTATTTTACTTATCGGACTATTTTTATATAGATAAAAGAAAAGTTGTTGCCGGAAAAAAAAAAAAGTTGTTAGCTTCAAATAACATATAAAAATATGTATAATATACTAGGAAAAAAAATCATCTATTTCAGGAAATACTATTTGACATAAATACTTAAGTTATTTACTTAAAATAAAATAAAAAACAAACTAAAAGCTATTTAACAATAATTAACTAAAAAAACTAACAAACTAAATTTATCATTTAAGAATTAAGTCGTGTGATGATAACGTATTATAACAAACTAGACTTAATAAGTTGGAGTAAATGTATTGGTTCAATTCACGAGTCGCTTAAGGCAAAACTGATCGATTTTGAGAAGAAGGAGAAGCAGTTTCATTTGAAACAGAATGCGGTGATCGAAAGCGAAGAAGTTGAACAATAAGAGAGATTTATGCAGAGGATCAAATCAATGGAGAATTTGAATTTTTTTTTTTTTTTTTTACATTAATTTGATTGAGTAATGTTGAAATCATAATTCTTCAGCGAATAGAGTTGGATAGGCTTGTAGGTTAATCAAATTGTTCTTTTATGACATGAATGCTTAGCGAGAAGAGAAAACAAGAAGAGGAAAAGTTGTACTGAGTATGAAGAAAGCATAAGAGATCCGTTAGACATTTAGGGAATGTAAACTCTGATTCAGAGTTTAGAATTGGTCAAAGGAAAATCTTTAGAATCTTTTGGTGTCAAGATATGTGTTAGGTTCTTGTTAATAGCTCCACGATCTATCTCTTTATCTTCTATATGGTGAATGTTATTAGAATATAGACAAGAATACCAAAATTTCTCTTATCTTAATCATGTTAAATTTCAAGATTTATGCTATTTTCCCAAAGCCAAGTCAGCTTTATAGGTATTGATGATGATTTATTAATTGTTTTAATAAAAAATAGTCAAAATGAAGCATATAATAAAGATCTTAAGCTTGTTGGTTGCAATCTATGTCTTCCGAATTTGTCTTTTACAGGCTGCAATTGTTCCCCAAAATCATATATGGTTGGTGAGTAACAAATCAAAGGCGTCGATGTTGAATCGCACTGAGACAATGGCTAGAGACTTTAACAGGGCCGTTTGGACATTCGAACTAGATAATGTACTGACGTCATATGTGAGAAAAGCAAGTACAATGATGAAATCAACAATAGTTTCTCAAAAATTGTAAGATTTGAAAACTCTTTTGTGTTCTTTTAGCAAGTTTGGAGACAAGTTGTAGAAAATGATAATATAGAAAGTAAACAAAAAAAGAATATTTATCATCTCTTCTGCTTTTACCTGATCGAGTTTGAAGAAGTTTGAAAGGTTGAAGTTTTAGCCTTGCTTATTTTCTGCATTAGTTTCTTCATTGAAATCATCTATCAACTCATTTCTTGATGTTCAACGTTCCAATATCCATCTATAGATCAAGAAGATTCATAATCAAACATATTAATGCACGATTTAAACCTAGAAAAACATTCAATTTTATAATTTCAGCTATTAAGAAAGAAAATATTTATCTACCATGAAAGTTCACTTGCTGCTTGATTGAACACAAAGAAAAGAGAAACGAATTGTGGACCAGACTCTAAAAAATTAGGAAATCAAGCCACAACATGGGTGATAGTGTTTGACTTCTTCCCTCCTTTTTTCGATCGTTTCCTTTTGTTCCAAATAAAACTATTTTTCCTTCTTCTAAAAATCGATCAGTTTCGCCTTAAGTGACTCATAAATCGAACCAATATCCAAATATTTGCTTCTGATTGATTCCTCTAACATAATACATGGATTTGAGCAGATCATGTGCGAAACAGCGGTGAAGAAAGGTGGAATTAGTCAAACATAATTTTTTCGCATTTTCTATTTCTAGATAAAAGTGCAGTTGCTTGGCTGTAAAGAATTAATCAGAAATCAATTCAAATTCTAAAAAATCTCAATTCTAATTCTAATCTCACCTTCATCTTCTTCAATCTAGTTCTTTGTCCATTTTTCTATTGAAATCTAGAGTTTGTGTTTTACAAACACATGTTCTACAATAACGTCATCATTGAATCTGTGGTGGTTTTGTGTTAACAAATGTATCAGATTTCAATTCGATTCTTGGATTCCATGGCAGAATTGTTGCAACAAAGATCAATCGTTTGAGATTCCGAAAGTCGATTTTGTTCCCACTTGAATTAGCTGTTGACTGATTGAAGGCTTTGGAACTCAAAATCGAAAGTCGACATGCCAATATGAACAAGTATTTATCTGCTCTTAAAGAAGCTATCACCGACTACAAAGCTAGTTGTTCTTTTCCAGTAAACAAGAGTCTGGTAGTAGATAGCAATGATAAGATTAAAGAGCAACTATCACCACCAATTATTTCTCTTCCGGTCATTCAGTTGCCAAATCAAGTCCACCGAAATATTCACGATTCAATATAACAAAAAACTACTCCAGCATGAAGCACGTACCGAAGCTGGATTATCCCCGCTTTAATGATGATAAGGTCCAATAATGTTTGTTTAAGGCTGAACAAATTTTTGACATTGAGCAAACCCGTGAAGAATTGTAAGTAAGCTTAGCCTCTATCCATTTTTATGTATTGGCAACAGTTAGCATCAATCAATTATCCATTCTGAGGTAGGATATGAGATTTTGTCCAATTGAACACGATACAAGATGCTATTGTAGGAAAGGTTCGAAGATTTGATAGCTGACTCTCTCGCAGAGATTAAGCAATTGCAAGAAACTGCGGGAATTGATGCGTATCACAATCAATTTGACATGTTGTGAATACGAGTACAACTTCAACGAGATTCTTTGATCAATATATCTTGCAGGGTTATGGACCGTACTATGATCCACAAGCGCACGTTCTAGAATCAATCCATACAACAATGTCTATTAATTGGCTGCCGATATGAGAAGGTGTACATGCGAGAGATCTTTACTACACCTACAGTTCCTTTATAATCTAATGGTATCAACATAGGAAATGTTATTCTTCTTTTTTCTAAAGAGAATGACATAAATGACGAGATGTGTGAATAGATCCTTTTACATCACAAGATGCGTGAAGGGCGAGCAAAGGTCTTGTGTTACTACTACGATGAGCATTACACATCTATGTACGTTAGAGTTGCTGAAACATTGGTCTGCAAGCTGAAACATATATAAGATTACGAGGGTTAGAGTTGTTGTGCAATTGGGAGGCAAACTACAATTTGTAGATTTCATGGTTCTTCTAGTGACTAGTGGTGTGATATGGTGATAGGAGTTTATGGACATGAAATGTTAGGACCTATTCAATGGAATTCTGAGAAGCTCAAAATGCAATTCAGCATTCGTCACAAGGAGATAGCATTCAATGGACAAAACAAATTACATTCAGTGAAATGAAGGAGCCAGGAGAGATGCTAGATTGCAAAATGATGAAGCGTGTTGGTCGGGCAGTACCTTGGGTACTCATCAAATGGACACACCAAGCGACAAAAGAAGTTAGTTGGGAACCATATTATGAGAGGCGTTTTCCTTTAGTTTATACCTTGTGGACAAAGTTCTTCCGATCAGAGAAGATTTGATACAAGAATTTGAGCAGGTCACGTGCGAACGAGTGAAGAAGGGTGGAATTAGTCAAACCTAATTTTCTGCCTTTTCTATTTCTGTATAAAAATGTAGTTGCTTGGCTTTAAAGAAATAATCAGAAATCAATTCAACTTCTCAAAAATCTCAATTCTAATTCTAATCTCATCTTCATATTCTTCGATCTAGTTCTTGATTTTTTCTTCTATGGATCTTTTGGTACTGAAGATTAGAGTTTGTGTTTTCCGAACATTAATTCTTCGTTAACATCGTCATTGAATCTTTAGAGGTTTTGCGTTAACGTAAGGCTTATGTTCTTTGAGAGCAGTTTCATGGAATCGAAATAACCCTCGATTTCTTTCCGTTGAATCATAAGCATAAGAACCGAACGAGCACCTTCTTGGAGAGAATCTAGGGTTTGTCTGAATTTATATTCGCTTAAATTTATAAGAGCATATTTAGGAGCATAATCGTCTCATTTCATTAGGTTAAAAAGAAGCTTAATGTATGTTTAGACAATATTATTGACATTTTTTTGTTTAATTTTGCGTTGTCAACAAAAAAAAACTCATTTATTTCGTACTTTCAAAACATAAATATTATTTTTGCATAACGGAGCTAACCTTTGTATTTTTATGCATGTTTTCTCCGTTTGAACATGTATTTTAATAAATACCTAATTTTGACAAATTAAACTTTGATTAGACAACGTTTAAATTGGAAATGAGAGTTGAAACTCTCCATTTTGTTTAATTTAGGGTTTAGTTTTTTTTTTTTTTTTTTTTAGTTCAATTAACCCAAAATGACAACGTTTCATTTAATTTAAATGCAAATGCGCATTTTAAAATTTTATTTTCAATTTAAATGGCGTATAAATCAAGACTTTGATTTTTTCAAAATTAAAAAGTTAATATTTGTTAAGACGCGTATCAAAACATAAGAAAAATATATTAAATCGAGATTTCTAAGAGTTTTTTTTTTTGTTTTTTCCATTTAACTCAAATAAATTAAGAAAAAAATATTAAAATACCGATTGTAGTTGATTATATCGCTGTTAAAAAAAAATTGATTATATAGAAATCTTAAAAAAAATTTCCACAATTCTTTAAAAGAATCATCGAAATATTTTGATTTTTTAAAGTAAAACTAGGTAGTTACCCCTGCAATGCCATATTTTTTTTTTAATATAATTTTTCGTTACTAGTAAAACTTATTTATAATTTTTTAGGGTTTTTAACTATTATTTTCTTTTGATGAGAGAAATTGATTCATCTTTTAACNTTTCTTTTGATGAGAGAAATTGATTCATCTTTTAACAAAAAAAATATGTTGGAAATTTGTTAGAAACTTCATAAAATATTGGCAAATTCAGTGAGAAAAACAAAGTAAATATTTTATTGGTATTTTTGCAATACAAAACATGAACATATATAGTTTGCATATGCATGACATACCTCAATAGTCACACATTATTATTTTTAATCTTCCATGGACATATAATGCAGCACTCCCACTATTGAAAAAATATGAAATTGCTAAAAAAGACATATATATATATATATATATATGTATGAGTAAAATATAATAAATAATTAAACTTTAAGATTGAATGGACATTCATAATACTCACTCGTAGAAATACGTTGAAATTAAATCTGCAAATATCAAAGAACTCCGTTAAAAAAATATTATATATGAGAAAAAACATAAACAATTACCATTGTTATCAACGACACAATTATAATAACTTTACAAAGATGATAATACTTTCTGAATGTAATTATTCTGGAGATGCTTAAACTGAGAGATGATCATAAGATGTTGGGTGGATACGTTTATATAGGAGATATATTTTTTTTATAGAAAAAATTAGTTATGAATTAGATATAGTGTATATGGGTGTTTTATATTTTTTTTATATAAATATTTTTTCGTATTTTCTATAGAAATATTAAATTGAAATTTTATTAATTTTTATATAATTTTTTTTTTTTTGTTAGCAGAGGGTGACCCGGGCCGAAGCCCGAACCCTTCCCCTGTACCAGGAGACTTCGGCGCTAATCCCTTTGACCAATTTTAAATATACGCCTCCCCGAGCCGGGTTCTCGGGTGACGGAACTCACAACTGTGAACCCTTTACCACCTGAGCTGAGGACTCTGGATTTTTATATAAATGTTGTCGTATTATTATTTTTTTTTTTTCATATTTTTTAAAATTAGATTTTTAAATACTTTTTAATCATTTTTTAGAATTTAATTAGTTTTATTTATTAACTTTTATTCCAATTGTACATATAATTTGTCTTCCCTATGTTTTGTAAACTTTTTTTTATATACATTATAGATAATAAATTCTCTACGATTTTTAAACCTTTTTTTATATACATTATGGATAAAAAAAGCATTTTACAAGGACTAAACTTACAACAGCAGATTTGGCGAAAAAATTGTGATCATATCGTTGAAATTAAGAATTCGCATTTGTTTTCTTCGGTAAAAGCTAAAGAGAAACAAGAAATAAAAATACAGATGACAGCAAAAGTCCCTTTTTTTATAGGAAAAGTAAAAAAAAAATAAGAAACGCAGAATATATTTAAGGAAATTAAAATTAACAAAACTGTAATGTACAATTTGAGTTTGCTCTATTCTTAATGGAGTTTAGAAGCTCTCAACTACATCCACAGTTATTTTACCTAAGCAAACCCATCCCTATGCTCATTTTATAAATTTCTCCGGTATAATATATCATACCAACAGGTATGCAAATCTCCAATTTGAGCAACCAAAACCGATCTTTAAAAAAAAAAAAAAAAAGAATCTTCCAGGTATCTATGTTGTTGAACTTCTGGAGTCCATCATGATCAAACCAGAGCATATTACAAGGCAGGAGAACAGAGTAAAACTTATCTTGGAGGAAATCCAGTTTGACGTGCCCGATGGCTTCTTTCTGACGGCGCAGGACCGAGTATTCCCAATGAGTTAGAGTTAGTTATCGGAGGCCGCTCAGTCTGAACATCGTTAGTTTCTGTTCTTCTTCTCTTTTTCCATTCTTCAAACTTTGCTGTGTCAATGCCCTTGTGAGCCTGCTGCGACGACCCTTGGGAATTTCCTGCTGTTTTGAATCTCTGTTGTCTCTGAAAGCTTCTACCAACGGATGAGCCATTGAGCTGCGACTGTCCAACTCCTTCCTCTTCCTCTCTCTCCTGCTTCAATTTGGAGTAGATCTGATTGAGTCGATCCCCCGACAAATTTGAGAATGTTGAAACATAGTTCCACAATCTCATGGTCATTCCTGCATTTTTCAGTTACCGTTAAAGATGCAATCATATGCATCAAAATCGGTTTATCCAACTATCATCATCATTTGATTCAAATTTTAGAGCAGTCAATATGGGTGGGCCAGACGCATGTCGAGCCCAACCTGCACTGCACCGGAATGGTTATGGTTTCCAATTTCTATGTCCGCGGGCCTATGGGGGCGGCACCCACGAGCCTGGGGTTTAGCCTGCAAACATATATTTTTGACTCAACCCATCCGGCCTTAAACTCAATCCAACTGCCCTACCATAAACCCAACTCAACGGCCCAACCACGAACTCAACCAAACTGCCTAACCATGAACAAAAAATTACACCAAATTTGGCCAGCCGGCGGCCACGCTTGTCCACGCAGTGTGGTCATGGTCATTAGACTTTTGTCCCGCCAGCCCATATGGTTTTTGTTTCGGACACCCAAAAGCCTACAAGTTTTTTTTTTTTAACGAGATTGGGCACCCGCCCAATCGCTTTGACACCCATGTCGAATTTTAGAAGAAAAGTAAATCCGGCTGCAAAGTAAGCAGTGGTAGCATTACTTACTATCTTGTTTGTATAAATCCTCTTCATGTTGTAAGATGATACCATCTATTTTTCGCCCAAGGATTTGCAAATATCTCCGGATTTTGAAAAGCACCTATTTGTGGACACATAAGGAATTTTTATAAGAGAAAAAAAGATACTGCGCGACCAGCACAATGAATGATATAGAAGATTAAAAAAATAGAAGAAAAAACCTTTTCCTTTGGCAGATCCGCACTCGTGGTTTGTAATCTTTGTAGACGTCCAAGTGTTTTAATTTCGTCAGCTAAGACATCTTCACACCATTCCATCCATTTCTGCTCCTTGAACTGCTCGTAAACTTCCTCATTATCAGACATTTCTCCTTCTTCCTTCACTAAAGGCTCAGCTTTTTGGGTTCTCCGTGGTCCATCTTTTGTTGTTTTTAAAGTAGGACCAGATTTCCCTTTACGGTCTCTGGCAGGTGCTTTAAATTGATTAATAAAATTATCTTTAACCTTTTTGGAATTTTTGCGGTAAGCTTTGGCATTTGTGTTTTTTCCTCCTGCTGCAGCAAGTTCCTGAGAAAATAAATTTTCACTGTCAATCTCTTCTTCAAGGAAGGTAGCAGGGAAAAAAAGTAGCATATGGTAAATTATAGCAAAGTCAACTGCACCATTTCTAGAAGTGCAGTAGCTCGCTCCTTTAAGTTTGGAGCACGAGGTAGAAAAGTCTCATGGTGTTGAAGTTCAACAGGAGCAATCTTCTTCGCAAGTCCAAGGCTCTCATCTAGTCTTATCTTTTCCCAGTTCCCAAAACCATGATAAAGTATTCCCAGAAGCAATCTCGCATCATCGACTGAGAATACCAAATAGTTAAAATATTTATAATGAAAGACATAAAAC
Source organism: Heliophila coronopifolia (assembly GCA_900406365.1). NCBI lineage: Eukaryota > Viridiplantae > Streptophyta > Magnoliopsida > Brassicales > Brassicaceae > Heliophila > Heliophila coronopifolia. The sequence continues at coordinate 12,619 of OVAW01000154.1, read as the reverse complement.
TAGAGCAGATATAAGAACGCTGAATAAGCTCGCACATACTCTGATTCCAACCGCAACCCTTGGACCAATTTGAAGGTTTAAGGTAGGATAAAACACGAAATTGTGTAATCGGATCGTCATATCGACTAATGCGCTTTGATAGAAGCTGAAGTCCCTGTACACGTTTTAATAATTCGTTTGCTTTTACTGGAACACCAAAGAAATCCAGCACAGGACCCTGCGTAGAAAAGCAAAAAGTTAATTTCAAAAACATTTGGAACAAAATTAAGAAAGGGGGGGGGGCTCCAGTTCAAATGTTTTATTTCAAGTTTTACCTTTGATTCAAAATTTTCTGTTTCGACAGATTCCCGACAACCATCAATTAAAGCATCAAATAGCTCTACTTGTGCTTCTTCCGGGGCTGCTTCAATAACACCACCCACCTCTTCAACAATACTTGCAATTTGATTATGGTTACCAAACTTCATTACCTGAATTACACAATGAAAAACGTAACAAAAGTGGTTTAAAATAAGATACACCAGTCAAAACAATCTTGGGACTAGTCAAAGTTGAGTTAGAAACTAATAGAGCCAAGTAAACACAGAGTGAAACCATGAAATTATATGCGGTTGGAAAAATCGAGGAACCTTAAATTCAAATCTTTTGACAATATATAGATAAGTGCAAAAAGGAACATTAGATAAGAATAGTTTCGACGTACAGTTCGATAAAATCGTTGCGCATCTCGTTTAGGAAGATTTCCATAAGACCAGCCTCTCACTTGAGCTGAAGTCCCCTCCAATATTGGAGTTGAAGGAACAAAATATTCAGATTTTCTGCGCTTTTGACTTCTCTCTGGATGCTCTGGAGGCTCCGACCCTTTTTTTTTCTTTTTACTAGTCCTGTCAGGATGGCTCCTGTCAGGCTGGCTAGGATCTGCATAACTCTTCGTACTCCTAGCAGCCCGTGGTGCAAGAGCATCCTATACAAAGGTAAAACAAATTTAGAAACTGAGAGATATGAACAGACCGTGAAAAAATAACCTATATAGGAGAAATATTCTTATTGAAGATAGAATTTTACTTCAGCCATGAACACTGATTCAGGTTTTATCCAACGACTCCAAAAGGACCCATCATCTTCAGCATTACAAAAGTTGGCAACCTAAATTCGAAAAGAGTTAGCAGAGGAAAGAATTTCATATAAGCAGCATATGGATCAGAGATTTATCCCAAGAAGCTGTTTTGACGAGAGGAAGCTCAAAACAGCATTTAAAGTAAACAATAGTTTTTTGGGATGCTTTGCTTTCCTTCATATATTAGGTTCACCTAAACTGAAGACAAAAACAGGGAAAAATATCTGAACTTACCTTAAAAGCACCCAACAGTTCATGTTCTGATTCACCAGTGTCCTTTTCCTCAACTTGCTCTGCCCTCTCTAGGATTTCATCAATATCCATACTCAACAGCTGCTTTTTTCTTTCTTCATCATTTTTTTCCTCTTTAAAAAGTTCTTCTGCTCCGAATCTCAATATTGCAGAAAGCTCGTTCTAAAATACAAGTTATGGTTCGTTCTTACTGAAATTAAAACTTTAAAGGACATCAAGCAGCTATGTTAAATATAAAAAAGATATCATTACCTTGTCAAAATTACTTCCCTTCTTAGTTTCTCGCTTCTCAAGCCTACCCTCCGCATTCAGTTTTTGAATAACCAAATGATCAAGCACCTAAAGAATGGTGGACAAAAAATGTCACTAACTGATATAACAAATCTATGTACAAAAATAATTCTGGGTTTTTAACATAAATCCTTCGTAAGCAATTGATTTCAAAACATGGATTTACAACATAAGTAGATGTTGAAGTGAATGAAAGAAACTAAGTTTACGGAACAACCGCAAACCAAAAAAATAACAGTACTTGCATTGCAGCTGAATTTTAAACCGACTATATGAATAGGTAAAGTATTCCCACTAAAGAATGAGTAAGTGGAATCATTTCATGAAGGTGAGATGCAGAACAAAGAAAATCATTGGCAATGCTAAAGAATTTATGCAAACATAATCCGACTATCCGAGTAAGTATCACCATTTTTCTTTTAGCGCGCTCCAGGATCTCTTCCTCAACACTTTTGCTAGTGACAAATCTATAGATGTTCACGACATCTTGTTGCCCAATTCTGTGTGCTCGACTCATGGCCTGAAAAAATAATGTTACAATTCCATTATCAGCAGATAGTGATAACAAGTAATTCAATCCAAAGTAATATAATTTTTGTTGAAATCAAAACCTGAAGGTCATTCTGAGGGTTCCAGTCAGAGTCAAATATAACGACTGTATCAGCAGTAGCAAGATTGATACCCAGTCCACCAGCTCGGGTTGAAAGAAGAAAGCAGAAGTCGTCACTGGCAGGTGCATTGAAATGATCCATTGCCTGCTGACGCAATTCTGCCTTAGTACTACCATCCAGTCTCTGGAACTGGAAACCTCTAAGAGACAGATACTCTGCCAGGATATCTAACATTCTTACCATCTGTCGCAAAGAGTGCAAAATGATTAATTCTTGCAGTTACAAACATAATGTAAGTATTAAAGCTGCAAGAAAGCCTATCGAGAAGATTAAATTTTTTTTTTTAATTTTGATCCAAAGTAGCTCAGCTTTTTCATCAAACAAAATTTTATTGCTCAAATAATTGTAGAGAGAAACGTCTGTGTAATAACAACAAATGAGTCCTAGCAACAGATAAGTATTATACGTCCTCTATTTGTTTCACGGAAGTGCCTCTCATTAACATACAAAGTAGCACAACCAAGAATCACACAAAGTAATAATCATATAGAAATTATGGACCTTACCGTCGGATAAGATAAGAAAAGAATCAAAACTAAAAGCTGTCAAAAGTAATCATGGTAGGTAGCATAAATTTCAAAAGGAAAAAAATGGTCAGATACACATACGAGAAAATATCAAGAGCATAACGGAATCTCATATGTCACTATATTCATTTCAATAATAGGTAAACGAATAGGAGGATAAGCACATGGTCACTGCTCAGTCAAACAAAGGAATAGCAGGAGAATATTGGAACTGATATATCACACATTCATTTCAATGGAGTGAAAACAACTAGGGGTCAAGGAGTAACGAAGTCATTGAATCGCACCTGTGAAAAGATAAGCACACGATGCTTAGTCTCACGCAATCTAACCAGTAGTTTGTCTAGGATGACTAGCTTTCCGCTGCTTAGAATAATTTTATCCAGTTTAGTGTTATCGTTTATGTCACCCCCATATCCATGGTCTGCGCTTTCAAATAAGAAGGGATGATTGCAGCATTTCTTCAACTCCACCACTATGTTTAATAGAGAAACCTGTTTATTTTGACGAAGAGCTTGTTACCTTAACATTTAAAATACCAACTAGCTAAAGAAGTTGGGTGCATGTTAAAATGTTCCACCTAATTTATAATGGGGATAAAGAGATAATAACTTTTTCATAACCATAGATATTAGAAGCTTGGTTTATTATAAAGTGGCCCACCTGATTACCGCGCACCCCTTTATTTAAATCATGGAAGTTGCGCTCCAGAATCCACTTGTAGTACCTACAACAGAACAATGGGATATAAATAACATTTAAATATATCTAGTCAACAAGTATTGGCTGAAGTTATGCTTACTGTTTCTGAAGAGGGGACATCTCAACTCTTAGTATACGCTCAATTTTTGGAGGCAAAGACTTTTCAACATCCTTGATCACTCGTCGTAGAATATGAGGTCTCAATTCTATATGAAGATTGGCGAGCTAAATTCCAAAGAAGTGTAAGCTAGTGGCTGATTGAATAATAATTACGCTACACAATGAAGTCTATCTCAATAAGACAGTATATGATCATGCAACCGACAAAGCTTACCTCAGATTCATTAAATGAGCTAAGATTCTTATAGTTTTGAACAAACTCATCCTTATTCCTAAACTTGGCAGGATCAAGGAAGTGGAGCAGAGCCCTACCAAAAAAAAGGAAATATGTCATCTATCATATGAGCAGAGTTCAAAGGTAGAAGCCGCATATAGTCCATGTAAAATGTATTGGCAATGAATTATTGTGTCAACAAATTAAAAAAAAAAAAAAACCAATATAAGATTTTTCAGTGAAAATAGAAACGCATCATCAAAACCCTCAATTGCATAGCTAGTATAAAAAAGAGTTGGTTAATCACATAAAAATCGAATATAATTTTTTAGGTGACAATAGAAATATATCATAAGAATTCCCAAGAGGATAGCTAGCATTAAAAAGAGTGTATTAACCATATAAAATTACAACAATCAACACTGTCAAATAATATAAAGAAACAAAAAACATTAACTCAGGATTAATATGAATCCGAAGTAACAAAAGGTCATCTCTAGAAAAGGCTAAACAAGGGAAGAAATCGTACCACAGCTCTTCGACACTATTCTGTAGTGGAGTTCCAGTAATAAGCAATTTGTTCTTCGTGCTAAATTCCTGAAACAGATAAGAAACACTACCCATTCTGAATATCGTAAAAGAAGCTTGACAATAGATAAAAGTTCTTGGATAAGTCGCATACCAAAAGGGCCGTGTACAGCTGTGCCTCACTATTTTTCAGTCTATGTGCTTCATCCACCATCAAGTAAATCCACTTAATCTTGGAGAGAACAGCTTTATCCTTCAGAACCACCTCGTATGTAGTCAGCAATGCATTGAATTTTATGGGCCGTCCTACTTTCTTTTCGTTGTAAAATTCGTATTGCTGGCATACCTAAAACCAGAACACTACACAGATCAATATTCTGTAGGAAAGAGGGGGAGAGGGGGAGAGGGGGAGAGGAAGCTGAAATGTGGCTAAATGTATTGTTTTACTGTCCAAACTGAAACTTGGTGGATACAAAAAATAACAAAACTCTTAAAATCGAAAACCAGAGCAACATCAAGTATCCCATTAGGATAGAAAATATGTTGAGTAGGCCAGAAAAAATGAAAGAATTAGAAAGACAAAAGAGACTCGAGAGGAACTCCTAACAATCTTTTTAGAAGCTAGCATAGACCATCATTTGTTTTGTTTCTCACCTCTCGACTTGCCCGAGTGCCAACATATACTACTATATTCATGTCAGGAAGCCACTTTCTGAATTCTTTAGCCCAATTAGCTAGCGTTGACAAAGGCACAACAACAAGAAATGGACCTGGAATTTGTTGGGTATTCTACAGATAAAAAAAGAAAGATAAATCTTAACTCATGGAAAGTGGTAATGCTGAGAAAAAGAGAAAAAGAAAACAGAATTTTAACTAATGAGCAAACTTGAGTGTTCACTTGAAAAGAAAGAATTCTCACCTGCAAAAACCCAAGCATTGAAACTGACTGAACAGTTTTACCAAGACCCATTTCATCAGCCAAAATGACATTAGTGTCATTTAGCCAGCTAATTAATGAAAGCAAGTGGACCATTAGACGAAACAGAAGTGTAAAGCATTATCAGCAATTATAATGTGAGATAAGAAACACACCTGTTGACAAGAAAATTCAAACCTTCAAGCTGATAGTCCCGCAGGGTGCCTCCTCTTAGCCACTCAGGCTGCTTGTCAAGCTTCCGCAAACTTGCTACATAGTACAGTTATCACAACTACATATTAGAAAAATATTTTTTCCTACATCATATAACTTTGCAACAAAAGACAACATATAACTACCACAATCAACATAAACATAGTAGAGTGACAGCATATAAATCTAAGTGATGCATCTCTTACATATTTCAATATTTTTCCTATTACAAGGTAGCGTTCACATTCATGAGCTGGTTGGAAGAAAGTAGCAGTATGATAAAAATATTCTTATGAGAATGAAGAAAACACATAGACACTGGTAGGGTTTTAATCAAAGTTTACATGCATCCTTTTCAGATTCGAGAAGTGAAGAATCAAGGTACCAAACAAGCAAGAACCAGTTCACAACGTAAAGGAAGTTTCTATAATGTAGAGTACTTTTCGTATATGTTTTCCAGATAATGGGAAAAAAAAGAAAACAAAATTACAAAACTAATGGTTCAAGTAACAAACCTTTTCCCTTTGTACGCTGCTGTTCCACCATTTTTCCTTGCACTGCTATTGAAACTTCACGAGCCTGAATCATAGATAGAAATTAACTCGAGAATTAGAGCAGCCTACATATTTTTATGGATCAGCAGAAATGGACCCATGTATACCCTAGTCCAAATATAACAGATGATGAATGAGGAATTGCCAAGTATAATAGCAAACTTCATTAAGCTGAACATTAAGACTTCTCAGGCAAACTAAAAAGATTACTTAATATTTTGTATAATAACAATGAATGTTTCCTTGTAAAATCTTCTAGTACTATAAAACAAGATGTAAAAGTTTACATCTTTCAAAGAACGAACAGCTGTCACCTAGTAACTATAGAATTGAACCCAGTTGTTTTATTACTACTAAACGGAGGTACGAAAAACATAATTGGACAAAGAATTGGAATAGAATAGCCAAAGGTAAAGTTAAAGTAGAATTTAAACAGAAAAACAAGCTCTACTCTTGACACAAAAAACAAACAAGCTCTACCTTGTATTCATCAATAGCAACATGGGCAAATGATATATCGACATCTTTCTCCCTATATAAAGACAGGAAAAAATGACACATGAGGATTGAAGGATACAGAATCACAAAAAGTAGGGTTCAATTTTTGAAATGAATCTATCAATATAAAAGATGGAAAAAAAGAAACAAGATTCCTCCGGTGTGTTAGAGAAGACTGAACCACCAATGGAAAAAGTGGGAGCCCCATCAAACTCTTGACTTCCTCATTAGAAAAGGGGGAAGAAATCATTCGCAAGTACATATTTTCTTTTGAAGTGGCAAAGAATACCAACAAGTAACCAAGCAATCAGATTTCCACTACCTCTCACCAAACCATCAATACAACAAAAGAAAAATATGAAGAAATTTATTTAAAAAATATAAATGAAGAAAATACCAAGTTGCTTCAGCATAAGAAAGCCCTTGCCACTTTACTAGATACTCTGGCACCACATCACCTAAACCATCTTTGCTTATTCGATCTGCTATTATTCTTTCTACCTAAATCACAGAAAATAAATTAGCTCAGGAAGAGTCCAATAAAAAACTGCAAAAACAATACATGAAAAAAGAGGAGATGCGGAATGAGATTGCAAGATTGATGTGGCGAAAACACTAACCTGACTATTCTGCTTGATGATATCCAGATCCATTTCTTTGCTCACATCATTGACCTCGATCTAGATAGTTGAGAAATATATCAATTGGAAGAATTTCAGATTTATATACCATAACAACGTTTCTGACAGATCTATTTGACACATTCCAAAACATACATCGGCAGGACATGTCTAATATGGTAGTGCCAAAATATAAACAAAAACTTATCATCTTACATAACAAGATAAAAATTAAAACCGAGATGTGGACCATCAGTGTTATTTTAAGGGGTTCTTCCTTGTAGATATAACAACAATAAACCAAGACTGCAGACATTAAAAATTACCTCTTCTCGCGAGAGTGATGTCCTGTACCTAATCTCCTCTGTTACTTTCTTCGTATAGTTAAGAACCTTCTTGAAGCCACTAAGCTGCAGGAACAAAACATAGACAATGAAACAAAGATTTACAAAAGAAAATAGTATTATCACAATTACAGTTTTTTAACCAGTCCACACAGCAGAAATTCCTTGCTGTAACGGGTTAGGTGCATCATAGGTACATGTATTGTATAACTATGCAATATATTGAATAATGTAAATAAAAAGAGTCATCAGGACATACATTTTGGAGATCGCTCAATGATTTCCACTGGCAATGCAAGTGTGATTGACCTTTCCATTTTATTAGGAATTCCATCTCATTCCAATTTGGCTCAGTGTCAAACAGTTGGCTTACTAGAACTGGGACTGTTGATTTGTTATCCATGTGCGCATCTTCACCCATGCGCTTTTGCTGATGCCAGAGCACTTTTTCAATAACATCGCAATCTTCCTCTTCAATGTCATCCTAACCAGCATATATCAGAAACGAAAAGGAAAAACAGAGAATATGAGTCCATCAAAAAGGTAAGCGTGGCTTCACAAGATCATTGATTTCACTCTAGGTCAAGTAGGTAGAATTAACAGCTACTCTGGATCAAAGGTTGGATTTAAACAAATCAAAAGAGCAGATTGAAATTATAATCAAGTTCTCCAGATTGCAGGTAATCAAGCAGACATAAGTTAAATCTACCTTGCTTCCAACAGAAAACAAATACACCAAAGGTGCATATTATAACTATTACAGTGAGTTATTTAGATCGCACTGTAAAAAAGGCTCATGACTACTCCTAGCTTCTATTCAAATATACCAGATTCCCGAAGCCAAGCCTAAGCAAGTTGAGGAAAATCTATAACCTTGAAATGTAACAAGATATCATACCTTGTGGCTTTTTTTATTTTTGCCATCATCTATATCTTCACTGTCTTCACTCTCCACATAAGAAACTTTACGGACTGATCTGGTGGAGCTGCGAACTTCACTGCTCTGTCCCATGTTATTGGTGGACCTTCCCTGGTTTTGCCGGAGAGTTGTCCCTCTTTTGGGCAAGCTTCTAAAGCCCCCATCATTGTCATTGTCAGAGTCCTCTTCTGAGCAGTCCTCTTGATATGTTTTCTTCTTTAGTCGACTAGAAGCACGGAATGATTTCTGTTCGCGCCCAGAGCTTAATTTCTTGAAACCTTTACCTTGTTGCCTAACCTTCCTCTTTTTTGTGTCATAGTCATCCTCGGATTCGGAAAGATCTATATCATCATCACTCTCCGGATCTTCATCAGAAACATCCCAAGCTTGATCATGCTAAAATCAAAGAACCACAAGTTGGAGTTAGAACAAATCCCATCAAAACTGTAACAAGTTATAAGCTAGAACACAAAATTTTAACTATAATGAAGTTTTCTCTTTTCGAATAGCAAATTTAGTTAAGAAAATGGCTCAGAAAGTATCTACATATCTTTTTAGATTTTTAGATTCATTGGCGAGAATTTATATCCCAAGTCCGAACTCCCAACATAAGAATTGTAAGAGATCACACCTTCTTCCTTGCATCACAGTCAGGAATAGCGTCATCAGGCTCAAAGTCAGCATCTTCAGGGTCATCCTCTGATGAGAAAACAAAATCACAATGTTACTGAAACTTGAACCAAGTACTTCCAGTGGATGTATCAGAGGAACGAAAACATTGATGCAAGTCATATTACCATTACAAAGTCTACTTAGAAATAAAAAATTAGAAGCATTTACCATCTTCCTCCTCCTCTTCATAGTCTATATCAGGATCACCATCACGGCTACGATTATCATCACCATAATGAATATTTTTGTGCATAGCTCTTGAGGCCCTTGACTTGCTGCGGATAGCAGATCCTGCCTTCGGCAGTGATCTAGAATTTATAGCATTGGTGTACCCTTTGTAGTGCGCATGGTCGCCTTGATTATCCCCATCCTGTTCGTAATATTCATCAGACAACATTTCATCTGCTGGAACATCAGCTTGACCACTTTGACGCTTTTTCATTGCTATATCGTCATCATTTTCATTATCAGAATATATTTTTTTGCTCTGGTCGTTTGAAAGATTATCTTCAGAATCAGCGTCTTTGTAAGCAGATTGTGAATCATTGGCAGAATCAGAGCCCTCCCTCTGTTCCATTGGCTGACAGTCCTTCCAAAATGTGGAACCCCACTTCCCAGATACACCCATTCTCCTTCCGGAAGGTTGATAATGGGAATCCACACGACCAGGTACATTACTAGTAGTTGTCTGACCTTGCTGCCTAATACTACATTCTGGTTCTGCATCACTTTGATACTGTACGTCCATGTTCATGTCAAAGCCTCTTTCATTGTAAGTACCATCTATATCTTCATTCACTGGTGAACTCTGAAAAGTAGCAGCATTTTGCCGCTCCTCATTTTCATGTAGAGCATTATGTGAGACAGTATCGTTTGAGTAGTTCCTAAAGAAAGCCATCCTCTCACATAAAGCCAGTAATCTAACTACGCTCTGAACTTCTTGCTGTTAACGACAACTTCAATCTTCAGATATCTCAATAGGACTAAGAAACAAAAAGGAGACGGAATAAATTATTACTAAGCTGCACAAAACAGTACTAAACATTATGATAAAAGCTACACTTCAAAGACAGTACGAAAGCGAGAATAACAGACAAAGCAATTTTTCCAACAGAAACACATGACATGAATGATTTCTCATTTCCATGTGTGCCACAAATTGCAGATCTTCAATTGGGGAAACCAGGAAACCAAACATTAACGAGGAAAAAAATGTAAAAGAAAGGAATTGAAGGGTGGAACGCAGATCGACCAAGCAAAACACAATGAAACTCCAAATCGAATCCTAAAGCCCCTCTAAATATCGAATTGTCGATCCAAATGACACTAAACGAACCCTAGAAATCAGGTGTTGGAATAGAGGAATTCTACATCAACACATCAGGAGAAAAAAAAAAAAAAAAAAAAGTTATATAAAGGAGAGATGCTATTCAACACTCACATAGAGACGATAAACTCAGGAAGAGTTTGAGAATAGACAAGTAAAGGATTAGAAAAGGAAGCACGGCTTTAAGAATCTCACGGGGGATAGTAACTAATCTAATCGTCGGTTTCCAAAGAGAGAGGTATATGTATTCGTAAAGTTTATGTCTGGGGATTGTATCGGAGGTTGAGGAAAGAGAAGCGGAGATAGGCCGTGGCCGGCAGTGGAGGGGGAGAAAAAAAGGAGCAGCGGTTGGTTCTGATGATGTTTTTGGATGGATCGTCGGCTGCGACAAGGAGAGAAATTGAGAGATCGATACAAATTGGGGTATCTCACGATAAAATAAAACTTTTTTTTTTCTTTTACCCTCTCTTAATCAAATCCTTTATTATATAAATATTTTTTTTATTAACTTTTAATTATTTTTTTGAACCGATATTAATTTTTCAGATATAATTTAACTATAAAAAAAATCATTAATTTTGTTTTTTTTTCTTTATATTAATATTCTAATAGTATAATTTCATTTATATTGTTTGCAAAAATTATGGTGTATTAGATATATGTTATATTTTTTTTTCGAATCAAAAACTTATGTTAACATTTTTTTATGATTAAAAATGCATTTTTCCAAGTATTTTTTTATGATTTTTGGAGTAGGTAAAATATATTACTATAAAATTAGACTTGTGGATTCACGATAAAAGAAAAATATTGTTAGCTATACAAATTAAAATAGGTTACTTGTCAATATACAAAGATGTATTTGTTTTNATGTTTTTTTTTTTTTTTTTTTTTTGTTACCGCATCATGTGCATATATCAGATATAATTCGTTTAATTATGAATTATGAATCTTTGACAAAAAAAAAAAATTACAATTATGAATTAGAGGCTACAAATATATTTCAAACGTACCCAACAAAATTAAAAATTCAGACAAAATGAAAAGTGAACCAGATACAAAGAACCGAATCTCAAAATTACAAGATTAAATACTCTTTAACTTAATTAAAATTACAAAATTAGCCTAGATAAAAACATAAATAATTTATAAGTTGATTATTTCAATAATATAAAAAATTTAAATCCATTTGTTTCTAAAATTAGATGTATATTTGATATTGTATTTGAATAAATAATTTTTTTTTTTCAAATTTATTCAACAAAACTTATGAATTTACATAATTGATTGATAGTACAACACATTACACATTAGATTGAATATAAACAACTCGAGATTAGATTCTAAAGTATAAACAAGGGAAAAGAAAGTAGAAATAACAAAATTTTTGAGAAACTCTTTACAAATCATCACCAAAACAAAACATAAGTCCAAAAATGAAAATAAGAGTATCTATTTATAGTGGGGGCTAAAATCAGGGTTTTTTTGACACGTTTGCAACAATTGAGCACCGCTCACAAGTAGTATGGGCAGCTCACATTTTAAATCGTGCGTTGTTTGATTTCTTCGTCCAGGTTAAGCGCCGCTTAGAAAGTCTTTGGCCACTCAACCTCCTCTTGAGCGTCGCTCATAAAGTTAGTGTCCGCTCAAAATTGCCCTAAGCGCAGCTCAAACAAAGCAAGGGGCATTCAGGCTTCAGACTTCACGGATCTATCTTCATGGCATAGTTGAACGCCGCTCAGAAAGTCTCTGGGCGCTCAACGTTCTCCTCGGCGCCGCTCACAAGTGTTCGGGCCGCTCTGACTGTCCGACTTTTCCAAACTGCATTTATTTCGCTCCAAAAGCCTTGAAAGTATTTTAACTAAAGAAAAACGAGAAGTAGGCATATACATACTTAAACAATTGCTGGAGGGCAGATTCATATTTTTAGTTATTAAAAGGCGTATTCATACACAAATTATTAAAATTGGGCGAAATCATATGGTCTACGTTGTTTGACAGTCAACGTCTTTTTTATTGATGAGTCACATGCCAACTAGACAACATTATTAAAAAAAAAAAGCTGACTACATCGTTTCTTCTTCTCCAACAAAATCTGGTTCTCCAAAGTTAGGGTTCTTCGTCGATTCTTCGA
>OVAW01000153.1:0-21713 GCA_900406365.1 Heliophila coronopifolia | reverse complement strand
TTATTATACCAGTTGTTTTTTTTCTAACAATATTAATGCATTTTGGTAGTATACTAATTTATTTATTTTTAGTGCTTTTCATCCATTCCCAGACATGATTTTAATTACAATATCCTAAAAGTTAAGGTTTATTCGTGAATTGAAAAAGAATATAACTTTTTCCAATTATAAGAGTCGAAATCTCGATTATGGTCGGTTGTATAATCAATGAAAGTGAATGATGGTGCAATATAACCATTAAGATATACGTTTGCGACAAAGAATAAAATAAAATAGATGTATTATACAAAATAATATTAAACTTTTTTTTTTTACACTAATAATATTAAACTATAACTATAATGTAATAAAAGGAAGTTAGGCTTCTAACAAAATTGGAAGCATATATTAAAGATATGTCGTGCATACACATGAAATATAATTTCATGTTACGTTCTTGATTCAAAATTTACTATTTCTCTAATTACTCTAGAATAACTTATATCATAAGATGTCTTAAAAAAACAAAACAAAGTCTACTAGTTACTATATAACTCTGGTATTTTTACACTATGTCCAAAGTTCAAATCGGAATTGTTTTCGTTTGGGAGAAACTTAAATCGTTAATAATGCATCTAAACGTGTATTCTATGACAACATGCATATGTTGTTAGTAGGAGTTTAATTGCACCCAAGATTATTTGTTCCAATATATTTTATTAGCATAATTTTTTTTTCAGTATAATAATTAAGATACGTTTTTATTTTGTCAACACCGACCACAACTACTTTTTTGATAGCATAAATCTCATTGAATGAAAATCTATTGTAAAAGCGGAGAGTTGAACGCTAAAATCAATGCTAGTGCACTCGAACTATTAGAACAAACGACAGTCGACATTTATTAACATATGTTATGTACATGGATCGATTGAAATTCTAGAGATATGTATTGCAGTTGCAACCATTAATTTCTACAATTGATATATGTTTGATTTTTTACACTCTCTAGAAAAAAAATTATGGATAGCCCCGTTTTATAACATATACAATCAGGGACGGATGTACCTTGAAACAAAGTGGTACCCGGGTTCCACCCAAATTTTTTTTTTCTATTTTTAGGTTAAAATTTTAATTAAAACATTTATTTTTAGTGAAATTACTAATAAGTGTTCCATACTCTTTAAAAAAAAAATTGTACTTGATACAAAAACATTTCTGGATCCGCCCCTGTATATATACAAGTTGAAAGTTTTTTTTTTTTAGAAATCATGCGTATATGTAGTCTTAGACTCGAATCCATGATTTCAATATTCTAAAACATGGGATTTTGGATGTATCACGAAGTTAGGCATTTCTACAAATTAACGCAGTTTTGTGTTAATTTTTTAATATTTTTGGTTAGTAAATTAAAATGTCAGAAAGAATATAGCCTAAAGCAAATTTATAGAAGAAAAAAATGGCATCGTTTGACCAAGAATAACCGAATAAGTTAATATTTTAATCGAAGAAGAATTATAAATTAAAGACATTTTAATGATATCCACGTCGACCAAATTGCAATCAATTTGATTCTAATCAATATCGTACTTTTTGGAAAAATACATTTGACTAAAAGTACAAAAATTACCAAACAATATTTGACTAGTTAACTCGAATATTAATAAATAATTGTATATAGTATAACAAAAAATTATATACTCACTTAATTTTTTTCTGGATAAATAGCATAATCCGTGGCTATATAAAATCTTAGCTACTGACTAGCCACATACTCAATTTCTGGGTTTAATCTCGTGGTAAAAAAAAAAGCAGTGGCTTTTTGTGGTTTATCGGCCACAGATAAAATTAGTGGTCTGTAAAATCTTGTCAAAGATAGTTATTTTAAAATTGGCACGGATAAGCCACAAAATGTTCAGTAGCTTTTTCAAAAATTACCACCGAAATTTTTTTAGCTATCCGTTGCTTTTCTATAAGAAAATAAAAAATGAGTTTTCTTGATAATTTGAAGCAAATAATTTTTGTTGGTCAAATTTATTCACGTTAAATTAATATTTTAATAATATTATTTTACTTGTTTTTTTTTTTTAGTTAATCACAACTATATGATCTAGCTAATATGATAAACCCCAAATTGGCATTAATCTGATATTATGTGTTTTGAATAGGTTGTAACTTATGTTTTTCGCAGTGGTTTTTGTGTTTTTATCGGTGGCATATCTGAGTAAGACCACATGCACATTTGTTGGGATCTAAAATTTAAATAATTTTATTACATTTAAATTTCATTTTTTTAAAGAATTCTTTGGAAGTATTTTCAAATTTTAATTTTATTACCAAATTCTCGAATATAGAGTGTTTTTACTCGGTTATCATATCATTTTGAAATTACATAGAGTTTGGAGTTTTCTAAAAAATTAGGTGAAAATGAAAAAAAAAACGAAGAATAAAATTGAACAAAATAGCAATTTATCATCAAAATACGAAAAAAACTCGAATTTATTAGCAGGACCGTTTTTACTATGTGCAAGTGGCAGTTCTGATTTTGAGTAGTACCAGATGAAATAATAGTTTCGGCTCTTAAATTTTGTAAAAAATATTTTATATAAATTTGTGCCCCATTTGTTTTTATAAATGTTTCTAAAAGTGGTCCACATAATTTATATTTTTTTGAGTTCTACAGTTTTTAGAAATTTCAAAATCGACCATAACTAGTAGTGGAAGGTCATAAATCAAATACATATTTTCTTCATAAACTTGTGTAAATATAAATATAAATTAAGGTCCTAAAATATTATTCTATAGAAAACAATTCTGGTTAAAATAAAGAAAAACAATTTAATTTCCCAATTATTTATAAGTTGCACAAAACGACTCTAATCAATGTTATGAGTCAAAAATCGACATTGATTTGATATGACATTATTGTACTATGATAGTATGATAGTGAAAAAGAAAAAAAAATAGATTGGGAATCAGAAATTACGTAACATCAAACTGTAAATTTCGAACAAAATATAATATTCCAATTTAGGCAAATCAGAATCACATCCCCTATTAAAAGATTAAGGCAAAAACAAAAATAACAGGCATCTAGTAAATTAGGTAAAAAAAAAAATAGAAACATAATCAGATAAAAACATTGATTTGACCTATCCCTATAAGGCACTTTATTTTTCAACTGAATAAAAATGTTTTAAGCATTTCTGATGATTTCATGTTTTTTATTTTATTTTTATTTTCTGGTACGAAATAAGTAAATTTTCAAATGTATTTTATTTTACTCGTGAATTTTTTTTCCGTGGACATTTAATTTAGCAAATAAGTTTTGTATATTTTAAATGTTGCCAAACTTGATTTTCTTTTTTTCACACTAAAATAAATTTATATTTACCTAAGCGTCAAATTCGCTCATTTAAAAACTTACAAGAAAATTAATTAATTATTATATCTGTTTTGTCATCAATTTTAATGGCTAATTTAAATTTATTTTATTTTTTATTTTAACTAGAAACAGCCGTAATCGAAACTCGATCATTATTTAAAAACAAGGAAATGATAACCACTAGTCCAAATTTTTTTTAATTGTTTAACTCAGATAGACAAAGCATATTTTAACCGCAGAGAAAATATCAATTTTTAATTTTCATCGATTACCAATTTATTACATAACTCAGAAAAACGTATTGTCTGTCGTCATTCAATGCGTAAGACTTACGGGATTGGGTATGAATATGCCACTTACTTTAGTTAAAATATGCTTTGTCTTTTTTTCTAACTTTGAGCCACAATTGTCCCCCATTAGCATAAATCGGTTACTAAAGAAAATTTTATTTTCGAATCGGAGAATCGACGATACCAATGTTATAATCAGTACACTCTTACACACTAGAGTGAGTGATAATAAAAAAAATGATTTGTCTATCTCAGTTTCTTTGAAACTATTTCGGTCACACTATGGTCAAAAACTTATTAAATATTAGCTCAATCATTAAAAATAAAAGGAAATGATGAAAAAACCATTTTAAACTCAAACAAAAATACAAAATAATTTTGATATATTTAAACCGTAAAATGAACTTCCAATTTATTTATTTTTTGTCAACATGTCAATTGAAAAATTAATTCTTAATTAATTTCTCCTCAACTGAACAGACCAAAGTTTCGAACCCCGATCATGATATAAAATCACAGAAGTAGCCATAATTAGGCTATTTGTCTTCTACCTTCCACTTTATTTTAAAATAAGCAATATAAATTTTGATTTTTTTATATATTATAAAAACAAATAAAAACAATATATTGTAATGATTAAATAGTTACAACAATACAAAGCGATTTGTAACCATAAAAATTACTCCACCCATATTTTATTAAATTTAATTTGTTTCAAAGATTTGTACAACTATTAAAAATAATTTTTTTTGACTATTTTATTTTTAAATGATTTTTTTCTATCGTTAGTCTAATTGGTGGATATTTATAGAAAAAAACAATTCTTGGTTTAAATAAAATAAAAAAATCTCTATATTAATTAATAGAGTTAAATTTGAAAAAATAATAGTTTTAATTAAAATATCATTTACTTATTTATTTACAAAGTTTACACTCGATCATTTTAAAAAATACGAAAAGTATTATCAAGCTTGTTACATTTTTGTCGACAATACAACTTAATGTTCAATCTTTCGAACGCCGATGGAAAATGTTATAGAGATAGACATTTAACCACTTGACCGTGTACACTCTTTTACCCTTATCTTACTAATTAAAAAAAAATCTATTTTTTAATAAAAAATTATTTTATATTTTTTAGTTTAAGGTTTTTTGTGTTAATCCCAAAACTAGAAGTTTAAAATGTGTGAAGAACAACAAAATATGTATTCGTGCAGCACATGGAATCTTCCTGGAAAATAACACCTTTATTATAAATCCAGAACTTTGACAACAACAAAAAAAATCCAGAAAAAATATAACTAAATAATAACAAGGGTATAAAAGGAAAGAAACAGTCAACCCCAAGAATCGTCAAGTCACATGAAAACGAACATCGATTCTGACTCAGCTAAAATCCAACTTCATATATAAATATACACACGACATTGCATAATCCATATATCTCTTATTCAACAACATTTCTTACACAACTCTTCAAAGCAAACCAATCTTGAAACCACAACAAGTTTTATGGAAGGACCAAACCGAAGAAGCAACAACGTCCAATCACAAGACGACAAGCAAGCTCGTTTTCGCGGTGTAAGGAGAAGGCCATGGGGAAAATACGCAGCCGAGATTCGTGATCCGTCGAGAAACAGTGCACGTCTATGGCTCGGGACATTCGAGACCGCTGAGGAAGCAGCAAGGGCGTATGATCGAGCTGCTTTTAACCTTAGGGGCCATTTAGCTATACTCAACTTCCCTAATGAGTATTATTCACGTATGGATGATTATTCGCTTCGTCCTCCTTATGCTTCGGGTTCGAGTGGTGTGAGCCGACAAAACCGGAGAGAAGTGATTGAGTTTGAGTATTTGGATGATAAGGTTCTTGAAGATCTTTTGGATTCGGAAGAAAGGAAGAAAAGGTAGTTTTGTTTTTTTGTTATTTTTGTGTGATGGTATAATTGCTATAAGTACGTACGTGCATGAAAATTGCTTATTTAGTACTTATTTTGAGATTTTGGTGATATGCTATACGGTCATAATTAAATGGTATTATAAGGTGTACTTTGCGTTACAAAGAAATATTATTATTTAGATGGTTTAATAGTTATACAAAAGGGTGTGATCATAACACTCATGCACCAGATTTCATCAAAAGTCTACGGTTAAGCATATTTGGACAACAATATTTATAGGATGGATGATATATGAACAGCAGTTTTGCTAATTGAGATTGATCGATGATATTGTAGAATTCAATTCTTGAAGTTCAAGAAAGTTGATAACCGTTCATAATATATTTGATTTTAAGTGATTTTTTATTTATTTGGTAATTATAATGTATGTTTTTGGTTTAGTGGAATTTTTTTATACAAAGGATAATCAAGTTTAGCAACATTAATTTTAACAAAAAAAGTTATAAATAAGTAAACAAATATGGTAAAATATACTAATGATATATACATCAAACTATATATCTTGATATCACTTAGTTTTCTAAAAAAAATAAGTAAGAAAAAACACCAAAATCATAAGTAAAATTTCTAGAATGTGATACCAAATTTTAAACATTTTTTTTTTGGTCGAAAAACATATTTAAGAACAAAAAAACACAATGATGTACCAATAAATTGGGCCGTGCTATTTATTTATTTTAATGACATCTTCTGATAACATTGAGCCCAACAAAAACACAAAATCATATTATATAATAAAAAAACAAATCAGCTTTTGACAGCTAGTAATTTTAAACTTTCCCGGGAAAATTTAAATAGTACGGAAAATTCCTTGTTACCAAATTTTTTTTCAAAATACTCGTTACTCGAAAACCGAAATTATACAATAGAGATAATAAAACTGTTACTTATTAAATACTATGAGTAATAAATCTACTAATCTAAAACAATTTAAAATAAAAATAAAGAAGTAACAAATCATGTAATTAACGTTTTGCATCATTCCAAACATCATTTTGGTCATAACTCTCTCCACATTCTAACATCTCTTCCAACAAACTATCATCTAAATACTCAAACTCAATCACCTCCTTCCCTCTACCGCCGTCGCCTCTTCCACTAAACTCCGACGACGAAGAAGTCACCGCATTCTCCCTACCGCCACTTGGATACTCATGAGGAAAATTGAGAATAGCCCGTTGTCCTCTCATCGAAAAAGCAGCTCTATCGTAGGCCCGAGCAGCGTCTTCAGCTGTTTGAAACGTCCCAAGCCAGACACGAGCACCGTGTCTAGCCGAGTCACGTATCTCCGCCGCGTATTTTCCCCATGGACGCTTCCTTACGCCTCTATATTTCACCTCATTTGACTGTTTATGTTCCATATAAGTTTATAAGTATGTTTTATGTTTTAAGTTAGTTTAGTTTATAGTAGTGATATATTTATACGTGGAGGTAATGTTGACTAGAGAGGATCTAGTGGTTCTTGTTTAAACGCACGTGTGAGTAAAGAAAAGCCTCCGTTTAATTATAAAGCAAAAGTTAATCGGGGGTAAATTGAAACATTAAAATGTTTATATGTGCGATTGTGATATTAGAGGAAACTATTGGAGCTGATTATAAATTGGAAGCTAGCGGGAATGCTCTGTATATAAGTACAATTTAGGATAAATTAAGGGGCTAAAATGAAAATAATAAATTTGTGTTTCAAGTCCAATGAATCTAGATGGTCAAGGTGACGGCTAAATTGGAAAAATGCTGACCGCACGTTTCGTAGATTCTAGTATTTCAAATATCTGTTTGACCAAATGTTATTTTTTTTTTGTCGACCACCATATATTATATAGAATTTGAAAAGTTGTGATTCTTATTAAATATATTAACAAAATAAATACATAATTATACCTGATATCCGAATTTTCTATCCATATTATATCAGTTTTATTTTAGATAGTATTTTTAAATACCCAAATTGCGTCCCACTCTTACTCCTTGTTAGTCGTCGGCCTGATACTTATTACTGTGGATTCAGGCGAGCCACCCGCTGATTGAGCTAAATCCGTGGATCGCTAGAGCGGTCATGGTTAACTTTTCTTTTATTTTAGCCCATTTTAATCTGTGGATTTTTGCGGGAAAACGTCTTTAAGCTGTAGGTCAGCCCATAATATATTATTCTTTTTAAACTACCCGATATATAAAATCTAATGACACAAATTTTTTTTTTTAAAAACTCAAAATTCCAATTTAAAATTAGGGTTTTGTCTTTTTTCTTTCAACAAAGTGGTATGAATTATTCATTTTGGTTAGTCGTTATATATTGTTGATTTAGTTTGATAAATGAATTTTGTTTTTCTTGTATTTCATATGATGAATTTGTTTTTCTGAAAAAAAACAACAAGAAGAAATTCATTAAGTCTATGTCTATATTTGTGCATTTAACAAGTGATACATATTCTAGCCTAAAACGGTATTTTGGCAAAAAAAAATTTACTTTGAAATGATTTATTTTTATTTTAATAATTTTAATGGTTTTTTTTTAAATATTCGAGTTAGCACGTGGTCACTCACTGCTCGCAGAATGCGGACTTGGGCGTAAAGAATTTATTATGTCCAAATTGACAACATTATTGATACCTTCTTATTAAAGATGTCAACTGGACCCTTCATCAACGAATAATGTCCAATCTTTTCGCTTCAGTGCATATATCGTCGCATATATTTAAACTCAAATTAAAAACGAGCTTCATGATAAATGCCCATATTTGTTTGATGACCGTGGACTATGCGCGGTTTTAGCCAAAATTCGTGTCATCTGTTACTAAAATAAAAAAAAATACACCTACCCAAACCACATAATCAGCCCGAACCACAAAACTCATCAAAAAAATATATGTATTTTGAGTATTTTAATTTTTTTTTTGTAAAAAATAAATTATGCATAATTTAAAAAAAAATGAAAAATTTCAAGCCAATATGCGAACAAGCTTGCGGTCAAACTCACGGTCATCGCTTGTCCACGCAGTATGGTTATGTATATTTTTAATCACAAATCTACATGAACTTTAGCGTCATCTATTATTCTGCGAGTCTTTACCCGAAATTAGAGGTGTCAAATGGGCGGACGGGCGGCCCGCCCGCTATTTTTTCATAAGCCAGCGGGCATCCATGGGTGTTTGTATATTAGACAAGGCAGGCTAGCGGGCTAAACTCTTTCCTTCCAAGCCCGCGGGCAAGAGGATATCCGCCGGCTGCCTGTAGGCTAGATCAAATCTTAAAAAAAAAATTTGTTGTTAGTTGTTTTTATTTGTCATTTTTGTTTTAAAAAGTTTAAACTTTTTAAAATATACATATATCATTTCAAAATACAAATTATTTTTGACAAAATATGTGTTTTCAAATATGTTTTTAAATTGGACCATGTAATTTATCTGGACAAATGTATTTTTTT
The DNA here is from genome assembly GCA_900406365.1 of Heliophila coronopifolia. Taxonomy (NCBI): domain Eukaryota; kingdom Viridiplantae; phylum Streptophyta; class Magnoliopsida; order Brassicales; family Brassicaceae; genus Heliophila; species Heliophila coronopifolia. The sequence goes on along the minus strand of OVAW01000153.1, from coordinate 12,674 downwards.
TTTAGGCTATTAAAAAAAACATAAAATAATATATATAAGGAGGCTAAACAGCAGGCCGCCCACGGACCGACCGCAGAAGCCCGCGGGCTTAAATTGGCTAAGTTTTAAAGCCCCTGAAAATCCGCGGACGAAAAAAATACACCCATATTCCGTCTGTAACGATACGGGTTGGGGTAAGCCCGCAGACGGTCCTCCAAATTGACAGCCCTACCCAAAACTTCAGAATAGCGGTTCCCCAGCCCAATCGATACATATACCTCTTAAGTATAAAGTTAGAAATAGATAATGTATTATAGCAAGTGTAGAAGAATAGGAAAATGCAGGGAGCAGATTATAAAAGCAAAGAGTACTTAAAAAGGTAATGGTCCAAGTGGGTCCTATCAGAAGCATCTTTACCATTTCTTTTTACTCAATCATTCACAGCCGTTGGATCTCTTCCATCATTTAGCTTCTAAGCAAGGCAACCACCACCAACCGAAATTTTACATATTTGCAACAAATTTATTTTGATCCTAAGATATATCTATTTTAGTACCATTATCCATAACTAAAATCTCGACAAAAATAGAACAACAAAAAAAACACTTTTATCAATTCAACATCTATTAATATACATAAAAACTAATAACATCAAATTTACAATAAATTTCTAACAAATGAGATAAAAATAAAGAATAAAAAATCTCAAATGATGAAAAAGTGTACAAATAAAAAAAAAGTTAAAACTTTTTTTCTTGTTACCGAGAAGCAAGTAACCAAAGTGTAGTAAGTGAAGAAAAAGCTATAGTGATCCAACATAGAAAACCTAATGCCACAGAAAGTTGATACCTCCAACATTCATTATCAAAACTACACTTTCCTAAATCCGAAAAGTATAAAACCGTTATACCCGCGGAAGACGAGGCTCCGGCTAGAGATAATGTAGCGGTGACCTGAAAAACCGGATGAAAAAAAAAGATGGTTTAAAGTCAGGACCGGTCCTGAGTATAGACGAGTGAAACTGGAAGAGATAGAGATTTAATTACCCAATCTCCAACTACAAAGAGACTGATCAAGACCGGACTAAGAAGTGTTTTCTTTTGTAATAAGGCGTATGTGTCTAGTACGGCGAGACCTAAACTCCATATGACTTGTAAACCCATAGCTGCTATTAGGTAGCTGCAAAAACATGTCCAAGTGGTAAGAACAATGTAGTAACAAAATACGCAAAAAAGCTCTAATCGGTTTTCATTGTATCTGCTTGAGTAGGACCGGTCCTGGAAATTTAGGAACTTAAAACCAAAAATAAAAACTTGCTACATATAAATGAATCGATCCAAATGTAAAATTTAGATGCATAACAAAAAAATAGTGTAGAAATTGGACTGAAACCAATTTTTCATTTTCATCTACTCTGTGCCGGTCCTGGTTCTTGGCCAAACTACTGAAACATGAATCTTTGCCCCAAATTTAAAAATAAAATTTTAGGCCAATTATTTTTTTTACTGTTTTAATTTGCGACCCCATAATTTGCGACCCCTAAATTTTAAAAGAATTATTTTTATATAGAATTTTTTTTTTGGTTTTATGCTTCCAAATTTAAGAGTTGAGTTAGGCTTGTGCTTGGGAATGCCACAATTGTTACATAATAAAAAATTTATAAATCAAATGTTTACATCTTAAATCTTATAGCTTTGATGATTTGTTTTTTGTCATCAACTTAACAACTATTTAAGTTTTTTCTAATTAGAGATACCCAAACTCTAATTTGTGCATTAGCTATATTCTATATAAGCAATAACAGACCTAGGGGCGGCATAGGTGGGCATGCGCCCCCCCCCCCCCAAAATCCAAAAAAAAAAATTCTAAGTTTAAAAAAAAAATTCAATGTAAAATCTAAATTTTCGTGATGAATTCGTTGCTCAAGAAGATTGATTTTAAACTCAAATTATGGATTAGCTAGTTTCAAGATCCTACCACTTTCAGAAACTAGACAAGATCTTCCCTAGTTAGATACACAAATCAAACCACAATTGTCTAGAACAACATCTTCTAGATGTCACAAAACTAACTACTTAAAAATGCAGAGATCTTCAAGGTACCTAAAATCAAATTCTGAAGCAACAATCTCTCAGGATTGGATCTGAAACTTCCATTAATACTAAACTAATCTATTCAAGAACTCAATTCCGAGACTGATCAATAAAGAATGGAGTTTACCAGAAAGCAGTGAAGCTATAGAATCCACCGGAAGTAACCATGTAAAAAATCGAACCAGCTGCTAAAACACTCTGTGAAATTCTCAAAACTAAACCAGTCAACGTCCCTGGTGTTCCAGGGATATCTATCATTTCCCCTCTCCAAGAAAACAGAGATATTTCAAAAAGCTTCCGGCGACTTTTCCGGTAAGAAATTAAAAAGATGAAAATTTGAGATTTTTTCAGAGAATATGAAAGTTGAAGACTTTTTGTTTTTTGCAGAGTTTTGTTGTAACAGAAGAAGAACAAATGCGAATTTTAATTGTTTATTAGAAAGTGGAAAATTTAATAATTAGTAAAATAGCTAATGGAAGAAAGTGATGGACAGATTTGTGTAATTTTTTTAATTGATCTTTGGACTTTTGCATTGTTGGAATTTCACTTTTTTCAATTGGGAAATTATTATTTTATATCTTTTTGATTGATTCAATTTTGATCACGCTTTTGTCTTTTTAATGTTGTTTATAATATAATAAATAGTTTGTTTATTATGTAGTTGAAATATTTTATTTGGTTATTCTTACTCAGCAAGAATATGCCAAATCAACGGAAACAAATGTCAACTTATTAATATCAAAGTAAAAAATGATTTGGACATTGTGGCGAAAGACATCAATATAACATATAAGTATAAATCCAAACCAAACCAAGTGCTGTGTATAGATTTCAGAAGGATTAAAGACAAAAAAATTTAAAAGTACGAGAAAATATATATTTGGTTTATATTACGTAAAAATGTAGTTTATTTTTATTTTATTTTTATAAAATATATAAAAATGTGGCCAAATTTTTTTATGATATTTTGGTCGTCAAAGATGAATACTTTTTTTTTCTTTTACATAGGCTCGATTCTGACCCAAACATATAATACTAATGTGATTTTATAAATTTAATCTCACTGAAAAAAATAATTTATGAACTAGAGCAAAATTGAAATATATTATCCAATATAATAAGCTATACCATATAAGGAAAACACATAATTAGCTAATCAATTGGTCTTTAGAAAATTTGAATCTGTTTGGGAATGAAAATACATCATGATAATCAAAGTACACCAAATTGGCTCTCTTTTTTTTGTTTGCAAATATTAAATATGTTTTCTTACCAAAAACAATTAAAGAAAAATGTCACTTCTGTGTTCAAATGTGAGACAAGAGTAGCAACACCACTTGTGCTAGCCAAATTGCCTTAGTTCATTAAATGCTTTTTGGTCGGCTACTTGAGAATCTCATACTTATGTTTCATAGCAATGAAGAATACAAATTGAACCTGCTATTCTAACACCATGATGAAAAGAGAGAAACTAGTTTCGAAAGTCGAGTAAAATTTTCAATTTTAGAGGCGGATCCATGACATATTTTTAATGGTGCAAAATTTAAAATTAATGTATTTAATTTTTATTTATTTATTTTAATGGATACATTTTAGACTATTTATTAATTTAACTAAATAATACAAAAAATTTTAAAAATCTAATGGGTCACATATATCCACTTCTAAACCAATGTCTCTGACCTTGACCGAAATTCGAATTCGAATATTTTCAATTGATCCCAAACTAAATAGAAACTAATTAACCACAAACTAGATATGAACAAAAAATATTATTTTTTCGTAGTTTTTCAACGGTTAAATTAGTATATCCGGCTCAATAATAGTAAAAAATATCATGACCCTGTTCAAAGATTCTTCCTTCGTATTTTAGAAGTGTCATTAAAGTAAAATTGTTTAGACCATTTTACTCCTATTAAATCATTTTTCTTTCGTAGTTATTATATATATTTTAACAATTTTTTACAATTTTTATCATTATTTACTAAAACAATAATGATTAATCATAGATAAATTTGATAAATTCATAGCTTTTTACCTAAACAGTCATTTATTTATTTATCTTATAAAACGTTACTCATTAAAATGCTGACGGAGTAATATATAGTGGCCAATAATTATTATTTTGTTAAAATATTGAATGTTACAAAAGCATTTGGGATTGGGCCAGGTTGCTTAACTCTTTGAATGTTGTGTAGAAGAGGCTGAAATGATTTGCATCATTATACCGATTATAGAAATCATAAAATATGGGGCTCCAGCATTGCTTGGTATTTAAACTAAGATCAAACCTCTTTTTTTGTCAGAAAATTAAGATGAAACCATATGCAAGATTTTAGTAACAACAATACAATAATGAGCACTTTAAGAAAAGAGGTCCAACATAAACACATAAATTTTGTAGGTATTTATATAATAGTAAAACAAAACCAATATAAAAATAGTTTATTTTATACAAAACAAAATAGCTACAAAATATTGTGAGAAATTAGTAGCTATCTGTGGATTTATACTTGCCAAAAAAAACCAAATAATCTTAAATCATAATACAAATAAACAAAACATATTTCAAATTGGTTAATTTTCTCATTATTGTTTCATTCTAACCATTTTTCTTATTGTAGAACAGGGATGTTCAACCCTTTGGCCCTACATCTCCGCAGGTTCGGAGCCAGTTCTTGACTATACCTGTGAAGGTTATGGTCACTCCTCCTCAGCATAGACCCAAACATGTGACATCTCCTCTGGGTTCTGCTAGTAGAGCTAGCTATGTTGGGTTTCATTCTAACTTTGGTATAACAAAATGTTCCATTTTATACCTAAACAATATATGCATTTATTTGCTTAAGAAAAAAATAAACATATTATATTTCATTTTTTAGAATAAATATTAATATATTTAGACCTGATATTTTAAAATCATGCATTATTCTAACATAATGTTCATGGGATTATATTTTCATCCCGAATATATCTCTTTTTTTTTTCCTACGCAATTTTTCTTTCGACTTTTCTGGTCATTGAGTGTTGTACGTACGTGTCTATGCTTTGATGATTTCATAAAGATTATATTTTAGAATTTATTTTCTAATTTTCTCTGTATTGTAGAGAAAAAAGTGTATAACAATCTATTAGAGGAGTTGGTTGATAAGTCATATCAAAGATATCGCTACATTCAACCAACCGACGTTATCACCTTATGTACGTATACTTAGTCACTACTATGGCGGTCAACTATAGCGGACAATCCGTCAGCAGACTTTTTTTTTAAGCATATGGGTTAAATGAGCGGGAAATTCATGCGGATTTGTCGTAAAAAATGTGTAAAATTATATACGTGCTGTGCGGATAAACTGGTGATTGTATTCTGTTTGCTGACCCAAAATTTTGTCTAATTTTTTTTTTAAATACGCAATTTTTTTTTTAATTTTTAAAATATCTAAATTAAAAGTTGTTTGGATGAGTGTTATGGTTTAGGCGGATTTTGTGATTTAGGTGGTGCAGCTTTTGGGCGGATGTAGATTTGAGTTTTTAGAATAAGTGATAGATTTAGGCTAAAACCGCAAGCTGGCGGACGCCCGTCCGCATAGCCCACATAAAAATATGGGTGTACATCCAAATACATGTTTTTAATGAGTTTAAATAGCTGTGACCATTTTGACAAAAAAAAAAAGTCGTGACCATATTCGCACTACCGCGGTGCAGGCAAGGACGGACTGGAAGAAGAGAGGAAGTAGAGTCTTGCTCCACCCAATTTTTTTATTTATAGGCTAAAATTTTATTATATCATTTTTTAATAAAATTAATGATAGGTGTCCCACCCTCTTTAAAAGTTTTTTTTCCTCTAACTCTTTTAATTTTTAGACCACCTCTAGATGTGCGGATTGGACGTAGCTTGCGACACCGCTCCATTTCACAGTCTTGACTACTAGTATTGATAACTTATATAACTACTCGAATAAATAACCAAATGATATAACAGTGAAAATAATCTAGTTGGATGGAGTTGATGCAAAAATTTATGCAATTTTGTTTGATAGAAAAATAATTTGATAGTTAATTTTTGTTGATAAAAAATATAAAATATTGGATGAAAAAAAAAAATAATAATATTGATGATAATAAAAAGGTTTTGGATGCGAACAAATTTATGTTAGGGACTTTCTATTTTCTTGAATTATCAAAAAAAAAAAATGTAATCTCCTTTTTCAATGGTTTAGACTTTTAGTTATAAGTAGACAAACCAGATCTAGACTTTTTTTTATTCACGTAATCGACTTTTAATTTTTTTTTTGAAGCTAATTAAAACTCTTTTTCTGTGTCTAACTTTTGTAAAACATTCTTTCAAGTTTGGTAATTTAAATTCACTTATTGTTAAAAAAAACGGTGTATTTTTATCCATGGTAATTGAAATTCACTTAGAATTTTTAGAAATCTTTATATGTTTCTCCACTGCACTACTCTGAAATTATTTAAAATTTTAAAGGTTAAAAACAAAATTAAAATTTAAGGGACGATCCCTTAAGTGTTCTTACACATCTCTAAAAAAAAGGAATGTGAATAGAAGTAGAGGCAAATCTAAGAGCGGCATGTGTGGACATGCGCCTCCTTTTTTTTTAAATTTTTTGCTTTAAAAAAAAAAAAAAAAAAAATCCTACATAAAATTTGAGTATATCTCTCCTAAAATTCTTCTCCTCTTAAAATTTCGTCGTGATACAAGTTTTAACTTAATTTATACAAAATTTACTAATTTTAAGATTTGGATATAGATAATTTTGTTGACATATTCATACATCATGATCATGCGTAAAATAGATAATATTAATAAATAAATAAATAAATAAATAAATAATTGAGAAAGCAGTCAAAATCTTGGCGGTGGCATGAAGTATTCGTTAACCAAAATCCAATCCAATGGATACTACTTGAAGAGTTTGGTCCCACCTCTCAAAGTCGGTTCTTTAAATTTATTGGAAGCAACACGATAAGAAAGTAGCTGAAACTGGTTTTAGACTTTTGAGTAATAAATCAAATTGAATGAAGAAATCTTATGTGCGTTTTGTCAAATGATTTGAATTATCCGAACAAGTTACATAAATAATAAAAATTATAGAAATGGAAATTGAATCTTTTACTATCGGTATGTGATAAGTATTTCCGGTTTTAACAGCACCAAATACTCTCACTTTTTATATAAATTGAACTGAGTTTAATTACCATTATTTTATCTTTTAAACTATTATAAATAGATTTCAGTTATAGCAAGCTAACCGAAATGATGCATATATATATTTCTTTTTTCTTTTCTTTTTTAATATATACAATATTGAATATTTTTGTACACTTCTATATATAAACATATATATATCTGATTAATTCGTGTAATTCTAAAGTATTCGATGCTAAAATAGTAAAATCTATGTAACTTTAAAATAGATACTAAAAAAAAAAGACAGCTAGTTTCTTTTCATATCTTATCTTTGACCAGAGACCGTAACAAAACTGTGTGTAGTCCACAAAAATCCTTTAAATATCAAACACACGTCTTTTTAATATATCAGACACACGTCTTTGTATACTTATATATATACACATACCAATCACACGAATCTTTACGCCTCACATATTCAAGAACCCTAAACAAATCAAAATCAAAATCAAAACTTCCTTTTTTTTCCTCTTTCTCTCTTCTTACTCATGTCGACGATGGAGAAACAAAGCGGTAACTCAGATTCCGTTGTTCGGCGGCGACCTCCGGCGTTAAAAATCGTTCAAACTCCGGTGAATGATTGGAAAACGGCAATTCCTCTCCTTTCTCCGTTAGCTCTTTCCCCTAAATCACCGGTTGATCAGCCGCTGGTCGATAATCAGATGAAAATGGCTACGGCGGTTGAGAAAACGCCGGTTTTCAAGAAGTGGCTGCATCCAGCGGCGCCGTTTTGTTATGAATCATCATCTAAGTTTGTTCCGCCGTTCGTACCGTTTGCTATTGTTTAGTTCCAAAAAAGTTAAAAAGTACAGTTTTTTTTTACTTGTTTAGATCCAACGGCTCAGAATTTATTGTTTTGTGGTTGGAACAACGTGATTTTCATATATAGATTAATTAATAATTACTGTTGTAAAAAATAAAAAGGTTATTGTAAATTCTGACTCTGTTTCTGGTCATGGTCCAATCCGTTTTGGTAGACATGGTTTAATTCAATTATTGTTGATATTTCTGTATATATTTGTAAGTGTAACGATATCGAAATGTGTGAATAGATGTGACAAATGGGTGGAAGGACGGGTGGTGGGCTAAGCCAAACCTTCGTGTTTGCGGGCTAAGTCCAGCTCGCGTGTTTGTGGGATTTGTCCATATATCTTACCTTTCCGTCTTATTTGTTTTTTTATTAAAGAATTTCTTTTTAAAAGAAACAAAGAAAAATCTTAAATTTTTGGGCCGGCCGTAGGCTAGCTCGAGAAAAGCATTCGGTGATCGCTTTTTTTGGGTGTCGCGGGTCTCTATAAAAACCGCAGGACGACATGCCCGCCCATTTAACAATTATATGTGTGGACAAAGAATTTTATTATTTTTGTCGGCCTGTGGCCAAATATTAATGTGGTTACAATTATATTGGGTACCAGCTATTAATAATATCAAATAAAATATTTTATAAATCTTGTTCATATTCTTGCCGGTTGTTGAAGTTTGAGGGCTTAGTTTTATTGGATTAATGTCAACATAACAAGGAGATTGAGCAGACAAAAAAAATGTCATTCACTTAATCCAAAATAATGATATGTGAATCTTATACACAATAATGTTATAAAAAAAGTCATTCACTTATTTTATGGCTACTAAGCTTAATTTCCAAAATCCTGATTTTTTCCCATTTTTGGATGTGTCAAATTACTTGGGCCTTAACACAGGCCTAATTTTAATACAGACCAAGCCCGTGATGTCAAACTCAAAATAGTAATCATCTTAATTTGGTTATATCTAAAAAATGGTAAGCTAAATAAAAGTGTAAAGTGTAAAATAAAGAGATAAATTATCATAAGGTGAACCATGGTGGTTCTAGAGTGTATTAACCAATGAACAAGCCATCCAATATGTTAAATAAAAATATCTCATTAAGAGACAAAGTAGCTATGTTACAACAAAAAACAAAAAGTCCTAAAACGTTTTGTTAAACTCCCAAGTTCTCATTGTTAAAATAAAAGCTTTAAATCTTCGACATGGTTTAGAACTGTGGAAGTTTCACAACTAATCGTAAACGCTTCCATTCCTTTGATTTCAACTTTAGCAACACTTTTGTTCTTCACATTGTAGTAAACAATGTAGAATTTACCAGTTACACAGTTCGACCGTGATAACTCAATTTCATATGTTCCAATCACTCCAACAAATGATAAGTAAGATTTTCCACCTAATTTCCTCCAAAAAGGAGGCAATACATGAATACGCCTCGACCATTCATGTTTTCGGAGATATTCTAAAACCAATATCTCAAAAATTTAAGTTCTTCTACCAACGTAATCAAAACGTTAGACATAACTAAACCTAAATACCTAATTTACCATTGAAATTTATAAGAGTTGCTCCAAACATCACTGCTCTCCTGAAATTTTGCCTGACTTCCATAAACCGGAATTTCTCGTACATAATATCAAAGCTAACTACCATTGATATCAAAAGCATTGAAGATTCGTTCACCGAAACTCGATAATACGATACACCATTTATGCATATCCCATCACATACATGATAATGTCCTTTGTAAATTTTTAATTGATCTTTGGACTTTAACATTCTTGGAATTACACTTTTTTCAATTTGAAATTATTATTTTATATCTTTTTGATCGATTCAATAATAACCAAATAATATATTTCAACTACATAATAAAAAAAACTGGGTTACAAAAAAAAAACTATATTATTATAAAAAACATTAAAAAGAATATGCCAAACAACGGAAACAAATGTCAAAAATGAATGGTCGAGTATTTTTAAATTATTTTAACATATCTAATCGGTTGCACACTCATCATTTTTTAATTCTAGTCATGTATTTATATGCTTCTTCACGTATAAACATTTTTTTCAAATTAATTTCTGCGTTGAATAACGAAAAGTTAGTCCAACACTTACAGACTAGATATTATTAGAGAGGGAAACGAAAAGTACAGTGACACGGATCGAAGAAAAAATACTTTAGGAGTGATATCGAGAAGCGTGCCTATGTACAAAAAGTAAAGGCAACCCCCTTAGGCCACATAAATTTTTTGAATATTTATACCACATTTTTTTTTCATTTTTTATAAAGAAAATATGCCACATTTTAGATAATTTAAGCCAAATAAATGTTTTTAGACCATATTTTTTTTTTTTTTTTTTGCCTTAGACCTCCGTAACCCTAGGCACGGCTCTGGTGATATCGCACAATATTATAAAGTTCAGGTAGGTTTATACCTTTGTCCCTTAACATTCACATTTTTTTTTAAGTCGATATCGCATTTATCAAGTGTGAATAATAAAAAATTTGGTTTTGGTCTATGAAAGAGAGTTTCAGTTAATGTAATTAATTATATTTGTGGAATTGAAGGCCAATGTCCCTTATTTGAACGATGATTTATGATTGTTCTTTTAGAGTTCTGCCTCTTTTCTAGTAAGTACCATACTCATGTACTCCTTTTTTTNTTTTTTTTTTTTTTTTTTGTAAAACTATTTTTTTTTTAATTTAGAACCAATTTGTTAAAATAATTTAGATCTCTTCTCGTTATTTGTTTTCTTATATATGAATTTAAACTTTATTTGATGAATATCTTAATATTCTCAATAAAATTTCTCTCCAAACGATTTTTTTCGTTTACTATTGATTTTCATGTATTTTTATGTCTGGATCACGCTGATTTTCGATCAAAAAACTAAATTTTCTTTAAGTGAATCTAATTATTACACAAACACATATATATATATATATATCTTACAATTAGATATAGTAAAATTGTTATTTCATGATTGACTTTGAACAACAGCAAAATAATTAATATAAACATGATTATTTCATGACTTTGTTTACGGATGGACATTATGATATTCGGTTCGATTCAGGTATTTCAAATTTTGGATAATTCTGTTATAAGACCTTATAAACCATATAAACTTGATTTGGTTCGGTATGGAGAATTAAAAGTTTAGTTCCGTTTGAGTATTTTAAGTAAGTACCATATTACAATTAAAATTGATCCTGTAATTTAGTTGATTTGGCTAATTCAAAGTAAACAATGTAGAATTCCATAGATAAACAATAAACAAATAAAAAAAACAAATTTAAATACCTAAAAAATATATTAAAAATGGTTCTTAAAATTTTTGCAAAATATAATATATCCAAAACATTCTCCATATTAGTGGATTGGAACACGCTTCAACTTTTTTAAAAAAAAATGAACATAAGCATGCTATAAACAAAATAACATGATAACAAAAATGATAACATAAAATCACTAGTTCACCAAAAGTAAAAATATTTATACCTCTCTTTCAAACAAATATAGCTTTTAGTGTTAAATATTTTTGCGAGTCTCAAAATCTGAAAAAATTATAGAAACATTTATTAGTAATGCAAAAAATAATATATACAAATAATTTATTAAATTACCTCTCTCGAGTTTATATTGATATTCAATTTTGTCAACTATTTGTGGAATGTTGACAACTTGTTTTTCAGTTACTTGAAAATCACATTTCGTCCATTGTTCTGTGCACATTAACATTTCAATCATACAATGATTCAAATTACTCCTATATTGGTTTATGATACGACCGTTCATTCTAAAAGCAGATTCCGATACAATAGTAGAAACTTGCATTGCAAGAACATCTCCACCAAGTTAATAGATTACAACTTGTTCCCAATAAATTATTTTTTGGAATTTCTATTTTTTTCTTTTAAGTAGATATCCAACTCATTACTTGTATCTTCACTAACCATTTCGTTATACAAACAATCCATCGTTTCATACTTATCATCATCCAAAAAATTAAATTCATCCCTTAAGTTAAACTGATTTTGTTCATTTTTGGTCGATATTCCAAGAGACTCAACTTGAGATGATGTCCCAAATTTGTTCAAAACTCTCTTATATTCTTCAAATAATTTATGCATAACATCCAATATTAAATTTCGAAGTTCACTACATTTTGCACTATCTTTGCCATAAAGTTCTTTTAAACGCGTTGTCACAAAATGCAATTTTTTTCTTGGATCAAACACACTAGCAATAATCAAAAATTTATTGATTTTTTGCAATCCATCCTAATACTTATCAAATTTATATCTCATAGCGATAGCTATATTACTCAAACATTTATCAGGACTATTGCTCATTGATATAAGATTTTTTTCAATATTGCTAATCTCATTGAAGCAAAAAGAAGAATTGTCGGTAGTAGTATCCGAAAAATCTAAACCGGAATGGTAAAAGATTTTCAGAGACTCTACCAATATTTCCACATTATCCCAATCATCTAAAGTCGGCGGTACAATCCTTTTGTTTTCATCAAATTCTTTTTCAAAATAATCATTAAAATGCTTATCTTCATCTTTCATCTTAT
>OVAW01000152.1:0-12882 GCA_900406365.1 Heliophila coronopifolia | reverse complement strand
TATCGCCAAACGCCATAAAGCTTTGAGAGACAACAGAAGCTAGGTACCGCAATGCATGTGCCAGTTCACCTGGTATCAAATGCATGGTTGAAGAAAGCGTTTTATAGAGAACTTGAAATAGTTAATTGGCTCACGTTAATCAAGAAGTGGTTAACCGGACAAGTATTGTTGGGAAAAATTTGGTGATTGATGTTTGTATTACAATGAACTGTGACAGATTTTCACCTTGATTGGAGACAAGTGCTCTGTNGACAAGTGCTCTGTCTCCCTTTTGTTCAAGGGCATACAGCAAACTCAATCCCCAAGTAACATTATGGGGAAGTTGTTTTGTCACAAAATCATCAAGTATGCCATACAACCATTTCTTCCTCAAGAGCATGAGAGAGTGGTCCAATAGTGCCCTGAATTTTTTGTCCACAATCTGCTCCGTAAAAAACATATCGTCCGTGTTAAAGCTCCATGCATATAAGTGAAGCCGTATTTGGCAAAAGACCGGCATCACATAAATACGTAAACCATTTCTAAGAATCTCTATTTGCTTTCACTTTTTGTAAATCTGCTTCACAATTAGACATCCAATAATCCAACAGCTATAGGTAGGAAATTTAAGGCACTTACAGTTTTTTCTCGAGCTCCACCTCCAAAGAATGCAATAGATTCAGCATGCACGTTCAGCCTTTCGTGCGTAAATCTATGTAAGCAGGAAGAAGTTGGTCCAGATAGCCGCTCTAAAAATTCATCTTAAAAGGAAACGTATAAAAAACTTACCTAAACTTCCCCTCAAGCTCCTGTTCTTCACCGGCTAGATCACCAAAATCAGGAGCAACATATCTCAGAAAACCCAGACCAAGTAACATATATGTGTAAAGTATGGCAACTCCCCTTTGACCAGTCAATAGCTTCATCCTCCAGGTAAACCTTCAATTTTTTTACTTGCATAAATATATTTGAACCAAAAGCCATGAACAAATATCTGGAAAACAATTCAAGAAAATGTACTTACCAGAGAATGTCAACCGATGGCTTTACCATTCCAGTAAGAAGTCCAGCCAGGTCGCTGGTTAATTTTTCCAGGTCACGAGTCAGCCTCTGGTCCGCATCAATACTATTGCCTGACATGTGGAAAACCTGCATAGATATGACCCCAATGAAAATTTTTAGTGTCTCTAAAATTCGGGATATCAACTAACAAGAAAAGAGCAAACGAACAGCATGATGTTGCACTGAATAACTCTAGTTCATAGTCATAATTTACAATCCATGAATAGAGAGCATTATTTTCATAATATCTTTGAGCCTTATAGATTTGAATTGACCTTGTAAAACGTATTATTTCTCAAGTAATTCCGTAGTAGATGTTGAGTCAAACGAATCCTCCACCCTAAAGCTAACCTTTGCGTAGAATACCTGAAAAGAAAGTAACCAAACAAAAATTAGTTTAAACCACATCAGCAGGGTTTCTGAAATTTAATTAATAATCTCACAAGAATTAATTCCCCAATTTTCTTTTTATTAAGCAGACAAGAAAACAAAAAACCAAAAAAACAAGAATATGACTTTCCATCCAGCATTTTAATATTTGGTGGAAGGAGATAGTAGTGACATCTAAATATTCATAAAAGGAACGACTACCTTAATGAAGGAGCAATGACAGAAGATGCACCACTTTGGAGAACACTCAAGCCAATCAACCGAAGAAAAGCTGTCTTATCTTGCTCCAATACATACTTCACAGTGGTCCCTGCAAAAATCATTGCTGGTTGTTATAAAAGGGACCCTATCAATTAACAATAAAATGTCAAGTAACAGAACAGAATATGTTTACCGTTCAAAGAAGCTATTCGGTCAGAGATCAGAGTTCTTGAGACGACAAGGCAAGCAACAGCTAGGAGTTTTGCTCCTTGTTTGTCTAATAGCGTGGGTATCTGAAACGTAACAATGTAGTGGCCAGCTATTTTTTAGAAGTACAATATTAGATTTAATGCGGAACGGATAAGTTAGCCAGGCGAAAATTACATAAACAAATAGTTAGCCTTCAAGTAAAGCTAAAGAAATGTAAGTTCCAAACTGGAGGGAATGAAAAAGTTTAAATATGTATGCAGTAGCGGAAAACATATGTATTGCTTGTTCACAAAAATTGGCACAGAACTCAATCTCACCAATATGTTAAACATTGCAGCTACTCTTGATGGCAACGTCCTTGGGGATGTTTGAGGTTGAGGAAAACGAGGCAACACAACACTTTTATCAACATCAGGTGATTTTGCAATTAAGTGAGTCAGGTACGGCTGAGCCTTTGAATTAGTAGTAACAGATTCCTACATAGCACCAAGGAACAAGGTTATAACCACCCAAATAGCACCCCTCAACGAAAATTAAAACAAAGAAAAAATGTTGCTGAAGCTTCTGAAAACCTTTCTAGCTGCAGTAAATGCTCGTTGAACAACCATTGCATCATTTTGCCGATCTGTATCTAAAGTTTTCACTGAATCAATTCCAGCTTCTGTCGGAAGCGCAGAGTCGTCTCTGAAGATTTAGCCATTTTAGATAAGTAGATACAAAAACTGGGCTAATTCTGATAAACATGGTAAGAAAAAATTCTAACCTCTTGTAGTGAACATTCCATCCCCCTTCTCCGTCTAATGACAGAACAACATCATGGAATGCAACAAGAGCTGGACGATGGGAGATTGTTATGCAAGAAGTTCCCATAGCTCGAACCTTAGCGGCAAAGCGTTCTTCCATATCAGTTGTCACAGCACTTGTGCATTCATCAAGAATTGCAAATTTGGGTTTGTGGTAGACTAGTCTGGCCATCCCCAATCTCTGTTGTTCTCCAAGAGATAATTCATCACCCCAATTAACCTCTTTGTCCAGTTGGTAGCGATCCAATAAATATCCTAGATCAGCCTACAAGCAAAAGTCCACAAAAATAAGCATAGCATACAGAACTTGACAGAAAACGAAGTTAAACCACACAAACAATCCAACTACAGAATAGGGAAAGTAAGATACAAACATTTTCCAATAGCTCCACCATTCCACTCTCAGTGAGCGGTTCAGTCTCTTTATCAGAAGTAAGAGGATATATTAACTGGTCACGAAGTGTTCCTACTGCCATATAGGGCCGTTGCGGCACGTAGAATATCTCCTTGTTAAGATCAGAACCAACTCCTGGCTTCACAATATACCCAGACACCAGGGGCCATAGACCCCCTAATACTCGGAAAAGGGAACTTTTACCACTTCCATTGGGACCTACGATATATATTGTAGACAAAATAAGGAAATGGGAATAGTGATAATATCAGGCAGGCAGAAACCAACATTATAATCTGATTGTTATTGCGTAAATTAAAATAATAAAAAAATGAAAACTAGGAATCTAAAAATACTCCAGCGAATCAATCCCAGACGAAGATGTGTCCCACTCTCCCTACACTATTCCTGATAGGATTATCAACTCGGTTAGTTGTTGTTACTAGTCGTTAAGAAAGGATCCTATAAATAGAGTTGTTTAGAGAGTTTCAAGTATGCATAAAGTGTTTGATTTCTTGGAGATAAATGAAGAAGAGAGGTTTCCCTAGTTAGGGGGGGTAATATCTAACAATTCCACCAACATCCTAGTCGTTGAACTTGACATGAATGGTTCAATTATAAGCAGGCATACCAAATCTACTTTTGGCAAGGGTTAGTACTTCACGGGGTACTAAAATTTGCAGCTTAAATAATCATCTCAAGGATTACAGAACAATATAATAGTAACCTTACACTATTCGATCAGTCATTTTTGCCTCAGAGGCTGAGAAAATTTGTCGTTTAAGATAGGCTTGAAAGATATTGTCACTGTTAATCATATTATTTCTTAAATTTTAATTGTTCACCTGTAATCAGAAGATTAGACCCTTGCTCGACTCGAAGGCTGAGATCCTCCACCAAAACATTTCCCGTTGGAGTAATTACCTTAAATGAATCAAGTAACATTAACACAGAATTTTGGAAAAGGATTACAGTAACACGAATCTGTGTTCCAACTACCTTGACATCGGAAAACTCAACATAGTTAGCTTCACTTAGGCAATTTCCGCTTCTATTTCTCTGAATTGATGATTTATCATCATCACTGAGTTCTCTCGAGACAGCAATTAACTCATGGATTCGGTCAGCATAACCACTGTTGGAAGCAACAACATTTAATAATTAGAATGCATAGCCGTTACAGCTGATGGTATAATAGTAAGTTTAATTAATCCTCTCTTCCATTCATATGATTTCATAAATAACCAAAATCAAAACCGCCTGAAAACTGTCTCTTGAATCAGAGTTTTTTTTTTNNTTTTTTTTTTCATCCTTTGCCAATGCTCTTTAGAACTACAAACTGATCTTGTACGCATTTTCTTTTGGTAAAACAAGATCAACTCTACTTAGTAGAGAGTTTAAACACAAAGAAAAACATATGTCAGACGAACAGCCACACAATGTTTATCATGTAACTGCCTGGCATGAAATCCAACATAAAGCATTACCTGAGTCGGTTGAGCCGTCTGGAACTTATCGAAAGTGTTCCCAACGCATGAAAGAGAGAAGTAATGACACTGGTGTGATATCTTATATTGCTTAGCATCTCAGCTCTCCCTAAGGTCGAGTCAGCAGGTTTTAGATGCCCAGAGAAGAATGGTTCGACAATCAGAATAACTGCAACTGTAGCCCCGAGATACTTCAGAAGGAAATCTTGGATCATACCAAACCACCAGTGATCATAAAGCACGCGACTCATGTGTCCAACAAGATTCTTGAACTTTTTCTGTATATGAGATTCTTCACTGGTTTCACCACCATAGAATGCTATGCTTTCTGAATGAGTCCTTAAACGTGAATGTAGTTGCCGGTATTCCCCTTCCAACTGCTGTTCTTTGGACATCAATTTCCCAAACGAAGGAGAAAAGTTCCTTATGGTAGTCCCGGCCCCCAGTACATAGGCCTACACAACAACTGTATAGGTTAGTTCATAAATAAAAGATTGAAATAATTACAATGTGAACGAATAAAACCCAAATCAGCATAAGTAAGGCAATCTTGCAAAACATAGAAGGTTAAACAAGCATCACCAGTATCCAGAAGATGTATTTTGGACTAGCATATGAACACAGGCGCCATGCATACAAAACTCCATCAGTAACTGCCGTCAAATCATCCTGTATAAGGTCGCTCAACTCTGAGGAGAATCTTGGTACATCACTGGCAATTCTTTGCTCAGGGTGCGTAATCCGACCATCCACATGTGATATTTTGTAATATACCATATTCTGAAACAAAAATAAAGGACAATTAAAGTGATATCCAGCACTGTTAAGTATATTGGATATGCTCACAACAAGTCAAAAACATACTAGCATAAAGAAATGGTAAATAATTGAATCGGCAGTGGCTACCTCAAAATAATATGAATGGATAAGCTTAGTCAATATATTTCTGAATCGCAAACTCAAGACTCCAGTTATGTACTTTGATGTAGAGTGCATCGTCGATAGCATGAAACACAAGATAATATTCTCGGAGATAAGACGTAGAAACAGTGGTGCACGACTTAAGAAAGCAGCACGGAATAGGAAGCCTTGTACTTTCGCCAATCTATTGCTCAAAGCAGTTTTGAAAACCTGAAATTTGTAAAATCAAAGATTGGAAAAGAGTACTACGCTCGCACAAATAAAAAAACAACCAGTCTTTTTCCAGATATTGGCCGTAAAGTTAGGTAGCTGTTAGTCTCAGCTATAAATTGAGACGCCTATAATTTTATAACAAAGCAACAGTCCGAAAATGGGTATTACCATGAATATCAAAATATCTACGGGACTTTTGGAATAAAGAGATCAAACCATCCTATGAATCCACCATACATAAAACTCTACATTGACTTGGGCAAAAACATAAAACAAAAGCATATATTAAAAACAGAAAAAGTAACAGTGACTAAGAGGAAATGCATACCACAGTGGCGAGTAGGGCCAATAGATCCCTGGCACCCATTTTTCCCATCTGAGACAGAAGAATAGCGGTCAGAACCTGAAGAGACTTTAATCCTCCTCCTTTCTTCTTTTTTGCAGCTGTCTTTGCATTTTTATCATGTCCGGTCATCTTTTGCAATGCCTCATCATCATCATCATTGCAATGACGAGAAGAATCAACCCTCCGGGAGCTGATCCTTGATTTAAGGTAAATAGCAGCTCCGCCAGCAGCTACGATCCCAGCGGAAAGAAGTATAGATTTCCTACATAATTTTGATAGAGGACAAAATAAATGTACAGAGCAAGGAAAATAAAGTCTCAGCTGTCGGCTCACAAGAAAATCAGAAGAGGCAAAAGGAAACACATGAAGAAGTATAAATACAAATAATGCTCCAGTTAAAAAATTAAGAGCAAAGAAATTGTGTACCGCCTTGAGGCTACAAGATCTCGACCACGCTCAGTTAAGTGCAATAGTTGAAGAGAAGGCATGACTGGTCCGAACAACAATAATCAGAACTACAACTTGGTCCTTCTTGTTTAAAAGACCTGAAACGATACCAAATTCCAAGGTTATGAAAATTAAAACGACTAAGTTATAACAAATGTTTGACAAAATAGAGCAAAGTAACCAACAACAACAACAAAAAAAAAAGAAGGAAAATATTGCGGGAGAGAAGAAGATAAAAGCTGAAGGTGAAATAAGTGAAATCAATGCAATAGATGGTAAAAGACATATGTGATCTACGCCCACAAGGGCCAAAACTAAGAACATAATAATAATAATTAAAAAAAAAAAAGGTGCTGTAGAAGTAGTAGTAGTAACACACACGTACTTATTAGAAGCCCAACAAAGACGACAATATTTTAAGTAACGAACCCAGAAAAAGGCAGCTTAGGAATTATCAAATCAAATCAACAAGTTGAATTGTAATCTATTATAAAGCGAGATTCTCCATTCCCAGATAATTGCAAACGATCAAACAATTTGATTAAAAAAAAAAATGATCCATCATGAGCAAGTACCTCAGCATGAGAGATTCAGACCGAAACCGATTTCTTCATAAGATAGGAAAATTGAACCTATAAAAACATAAAATTCAAAAATCAAAACATCCACTATCTCATCTGCCATGGGTAAATTCTAAACCATAAGAATCTGTAAACTCCGAATCCGTCACCAACGGTGGCGATTGACTTACCAATCTACGGCAACGAAACTCCCAAAAGAGAAGATGACGAAGTTTGAGTTATTAACACGTGCGAACATATTATTATTAACATATAATAATATAAATAAAAAGACTATTAACATCCAATCCTATCTTTTTATTTTCAAGTTTTTGTCTTTCTAATTTGGTCATTCTGATTAGGATTATGAACACTTAAATACAATAGACAGTTTATTAACTTTAAAAAATCATTTATTGCTATTTTTAATGTTTTGAAAACAAAAGGTTTAAATACTATTACAACATTTGATATTCTCACTACTTTCTACTTTCATTGAATCAAATATATTACAACAAACTTCCTTCTTCTTCAATTTTTTTTTTACTCTTATCTCATCTTTCTTAAATGACAATATATGATTCTGATGCAAGTCTTGTCTATATGCTACTATTTTTTTTTTTACCATAGAACAACTGGTTTACTTAGTTTGTTCCACTGGAGACAACCAGGGTTCGAACCCCCGACCTGGCGTCAAAGCAACAGAGGTGGTACCATTAGACCACTTGATCTTCGACATATATGCTACTATTACATCACCATATTTGTCACAAATAAACATATTTTTAAAATCAATAATTCATGATAAAAAAAAAGTTAAATTTTCCTTCATAGGTTTTACAATAAATTATAAATTCAATTGAAGTAATTTTTATTTATTTATTTTTTGTATCATTGAACAAGTAATTGTTTTTCTCAGCGGAAACTTATAAGAATCTAAATATGAAAATACAAGTTTAAAAAAAAAAACAAAAAAAAAGTGTTTCAGTTGTTCTTGCCTTGGTTACCACTTTCTTCCAAGTACTCTTTCTTCTTCCTCTCAGCGGTAGAAAACAGGCAAATGAGAAGAAAACACGTGGCGTAAAGAGCATGCACCTTCCAGTTGGTCTTCGGAGGTTGACGAAGCACCACTCTATGAAACACCGTCACGTAATAATGCAAGCCCACTGCTAAACCCACTAATATTTGGGCCATACCCAATACTTTTAGGCCCAAACCAGAATCCGTCGAGAAGACGAGGACAAGGTACATGAGGAGAAGCAAGAGGTACAAAACGTAGCCAAGTGTTTGCAGGATCTGCAAGCAGATGTAGGTCGAGCTCGATGTGGCGTAGAGGAACTTGAGTGGCTCGATTCCAGTGACCAGCGATGAGAGACATATGATTGAGAAGTAAATGGATAGGTAGATTTGGATGAAGATTAGGATTTTGTGAAGTGAGAAATAGGCTTTGAATCGGTTGAAAATGAGGGAGACTAGGAGTAGAGGGACGAGGATGAAGACGAAGGAGCCTACGGAGGCTATGGTTGATGCGTATTTGTTACCGAAATATGGTTTGAAGTTTTTGGTGATCTCTTTGTTGGCTTTGTTGAGATAGTTTTTGGTACGCTCTATGTCTGGGATTAGAGATCTTTGGAATCTCTTGGGTAAATCTCTGAATTCATTGACGAAATCGTCGTCTCCCTCGTCGTCGTCGTCGAGCCAGAAGGGTTTGATTTCTTTTGAGGATTTCTCCAACGACTGTGTTGTTTTCTTCTTCTCTGGAGGAGAAAGTTTGGAACTTGTGCTTTTGTTTTTGGACACATCTGCTGGTTTCTTTATCGAAGAAGTAATTTCGGATTTTGATCCTATATTGAGCTTCTTCAGCTCTAAACCGCTCTTGGTAGTGTTAGAAGAAGATTTGGGAGAGGTCTTGGCGAGTTTAGTTTGGTTCTTGTTGGAAGAAGAAGAGATGGGTTTAATGAGCTTGGTTTGATTCTTCTTAGCACCTGATGATGATGATGATGAAACAGAAGCAGTAAGCTTCTTCTTCTTAGGAGCAGGAGGAAGATTGGTTTCTAATTCAAGATCTTTTACTAACAATCTTCTAACTCGAAAATGAGGATCCAAGGCTGCTTGTGTTTGTACCTCATCTGATGAACCAAAAGTAATATAGAAAGAAGAAGAGATGAAGTAGAGCAACAAGAGTAGCTTTCTAAAACACAACAATGGAGCCATTTACTTTGATCTGCTGAAACCTAGGAATCCCCCTCACTTTTTCATACAGATCTTTGCGTGAAGAGAGATCGCAAGCTTGTCAGTATATATATATATATATAGAGAGAGAGAGAGAGTGGCAGTGTGCATATATGTGTGTGTTTTTCGTGTGTGAACGAGTGAGAGAAGATGGAGACCATAGAATATATTAATTCAGTGTATATGATAATATCAATGTGCATTTACTTCTAATAATCTCACCACCGTCATCTTCTGCTACCAATTGTCTAATACAGAAAACATTACTTTTTTATTCAATTCTTTCTCAACGCGTTTTGTTTATAATCAGAATAAAATCGAATCTTCGTAAATATATATCTACTTTGAGTGTTTATTGATAGTCACACATGGGGCATATATTCTTAATTTTGATGTTATTATAAACTCGACAAATGTGTCTGAATAATTTCGTTCATAAGTTACATTACGAATGAATCTCTCTATATTCAGAAATATACACTGTCTAACTCACACGGCATACAATACAATTAACAGTACCCCGCTATAATTTGCCAATTATGTTGACAAAACGTTTTTTAAAAAAAAAGTTTAGATGTAGTGAGCCACTGTTTTTTTTTTTTTTTGGGGGGGGTTAGGACACCTAACACTATACTCGAACGTCTGTGGACGAAGTCAATGATCAAAGACTTTTGAATCCACAATTTAAGTAAAAATGTCAAAAAATTCAGATAAACGTAATTGAATGCGTAACTAACTTAATGCTATCAAAACCGACAAAGTTGAATTTAGTTGTTTTGTTAAAAAAAGGATATTTCAAAAGTCAAATTAAACTGGCATAACTGGTAATAATAAACATACTGTAATTAAGAAAATTAATTAGCATTTATTGCGAATATTAAAGAATATTACTCCAGTTGATAAATATTTATTCGTTGACCAAAGTCTTCGGTCTAGAAAATGGTGCAGATCAAATCCCCAAAATTGTGAATATGGACTTTTGACTCAAATGGGTTAATTGACTATTTTTACATTGTATATTTTTTTTTTCCAAATTTGCCCGAACACATTGTATTTAATATAACACATAATTATGTAATGCGAATTAAAATATATATATCATATATCAGCTAAATCCTGAGCAATAAATATATATATTTTTTGTTTCCCACTATTTTCCGTGGATCCTAAAAATAAATATCTCTAAAAGTTTGGGTTAAAAAGCATAAAATTAAGGTTTAGTGTGAGCACAACCCATGATAGAAGAAGATTGATTAGAAACCCTATTATGGATCCCAGAAGACTCGAACACAATTCTCATTCCCATGAAGAACTGCGACTCTATGTGGCGCCTGGATTATCCGCCCTGAAACGCAACGCTGTCCAACAATACCGGTTGCACTGCCACCTTGTTTTTCTTAATAACCAAGCACCCAGAAATCATGACCGTATAAATGCCACGAGTGAGTGAGTTTCGCTGTTATTTTAACAAAACTTTTAGACGTTTTACAAAAACAAATATTTTGCTACGTTATTGTTATGATCCGAACTACGGGTTTATCATTCTAAAGGTTAATTATAAAGTAATTTAGTTATGCCCGTAGCTAATAAGGATTTATGGCCGGTCCAAAGTGAATTAATATATTATTTTTTTTCAACACTCGCCGGGTTGTAAGAGTCAATAATAAGATTTATATTATGAAGAATGTCCACTTCGAACAACCTATTTATTTCCATTAGGTCTCAGTGTTATTATAATTATATATGTGGAATTGATTGTATTTATTATCACTTGTCACCAAGTCATTTATTTCCTTATACGACCCAAAAAAGTCAATAGATAAAACCAGTTTAGTTGACCCAAAAAAAAAAAAAAGAAGAAGTTAAAACCAGTTCATCGTCATCCAATGCGTTAGGACAAGACGCCTAAGCTTGCTCGAGATTTAATACCGTGTTTCGAGGTACGTATGTAAATTGATCAAGTATATATTATTATTTAAATTTTAGTAAAAAATCATAGGATCTATACCAGCCTTTTTTTTTCATAAAAAAACCTTCTTTTATGGTTTAATACGAGGGAAAAGTTAAGATTCTTACTTACCCTACACATCAAAATTTTATCCATGAAGCTAAATAATCCCTAAAGTAACCCTCCAACATAAACTTACGCTTAGCTTGTGTCACAGGTAAAAGCCCCCAAATATATTATATATTCATTTATACGAACAAATCTAATATTTTCAAATCGACACAACAACAACAACAAAAAACTAATATGGAGATCCAAACATTTCCCAACGAAATCATCTTCTTCGATTTAGAAACAAACGTACCAAACAAACCGGGACAACATTTTCACATCCTAGAGTTCGGTGCGATCATCGTATGTCCAAGAAAACTCGAGGAGCTTGAGAGCTTCACAACGCTTATACAGCCCAAAGACTTGTCGGTGGTCTCTTTAAGGTCTTCTAGGTCAGATGGAATCACGAGAGCTAAGGTCATGAATGCACCAAGTTTTGAAGATGTGGCTGAAAAGATTTATGGTTTGTTGAACGGTCGGATATGGGCTGGTCATAACATCAAGAGATTCGATTGTGTTAGGATCAAAGAAGCTTTCGCTAAGATCGGTAAAGCTGCTCCTGAACCCTCGGGGATTATTGATTCTTTGGGGTTATTAAGTGACAAGTTTGGCAAAAGAGCTGGTAACATGAAGGTATATGCATTACACCATATTCAAGCTCGCATATATTTACAAATTGATTAGATAGCTAACATGTTTTTATCATAAAAAAAAAAAAAAAAATATATATATATATATATATATATATATATAAGTATAATGTTTATTTATACTAGAAGTGAATTTACATCTCTTTAAATTAGTTTATGTTACTAAGATAATTAAATATTATAAAAACCAAAACTAACTGTTAAATGTGTATTATATGATATGTAGATGGCAAGTTTGGCTACCTATTTTGGTCTTGGAGTGCAAAAGCACAGGTACTTAAATTATAATTCGTATGTTTGTATTTATTAAGATAAAATTAAAAAAACATATGTGTACATAATTGCAGAAGTCTTGATGATGTTCGAATGAATTTAGAGGTCCTCAAGCATTGTGCGACAGTGCTTTTCTTGGTATATGTCGTATTCTCATAATTTTTTCTTCTTTTTTGTTTTGTTTTTCTTGAAATTAATTCATTTTTTATTATTTTTATACAGGAATCTACACTCCCGAATCAATTGGAAGGAAAATGTCAAAGTTCTTCAAAGATGATGACAAGAAGTCGAAGTAATTACCAAACAGCCCAAAGAGCAATGCCTTACTCGAAGGGTAATCTCGGGAAGGTATATTAGTTTTTTTTTGTTTTATCTTCAAATTACAACAAATTTAAATTAAGGGATTTATTGAGTTTTGGTTATAAAATGAATACAGATTACACAAAATGTGAAGAATCTGATAAGCAAAGCTCAAGGCAATCAAACTCTACAAAGCTTGATCAAACACTCTCATTCTTTGATTAGATGATAATATTGCATGCATTCATCCTCAATATTAATTTATTTATTTTTCTACGAATTCAGTTGTGTATATATTGCACATATGTGTATACCTTACACTACAAGAAAACAAGGCCTTTTGTGACGGAAATTG
>OVAW01000151.1:0-21777 GCA_900406365.1 Heliophila coronopifolia | reverse complement strand
AAGTAGCATCTGGGATCATGACAAGATGGCTATTTTACTGAAATGAACAATAGGCACATAGGATCTCAATTTCATCATTACTGAGATCAGAAAAACAAAAATCAAACGTTTTCACTTTCAAGCAAGCTACAATTTTTTTTGAAAAGGAAACCAATATTCCTAGGTCTCTCAGCCTAAGAATCAAACGAATTATCCGCAGATTGATGATCACAAATTAACAAAAAAATTTACATGAAACTCTAAGCTAATCCTAGTTAGCTAAATCGACTTTCTTAACAAAATACTAACTAATTTATCTAGTTATGTAAAGCACTAGCTAAAGTCCAATTCACGAATGCAAGATAAACATAGATATGTAAGAACTAAAACAGTCTAGAGTCCAATTACATACGCATTGAAAAGACATTGGAGATTAGATTTAACACTTACCTGGAAACATTATGGAAAGTTCATAGTCCTGGGGCACAGAGCATTGATCCATTAATACAAATCTGCCCCAAAATTTTCACAAGATCAGTCTCAACGTGAAAGCCTAACTGCCTAAGAATACTGAAATGAAAGCACAGATCATATTCAAAATTTCATCATCATGGATTTTCATAGCTCTAAGCCCTAAGAATCAAACGAATTATGCACAGAATCAAAAATCTTCCACAGGTCAGTCTCATCACAAAGCCTATATAATAGAACAACACGATTACTAAAACATGATGGGGATTAACACCGAAGAAGATGATGTTTGGGAAAAAACCAAATTCAAATCCATTTTCTAAACAATTTCTACACAATCGCAGAATTCACTATCACAATCGAGAGTACTGTTACAACCGAAACGAGAGAGAGAGATGAAAACAAAGGAGCAAAAAATAACAAAATCGAGTTTTATATACTGCCCCGGTTAAGGAACAATAAATTGATCTTAAACTGAACCGGTTTTCAACCGACTCAGATTTTCACGTTTGGATCACATAATCGACCGAAATCAATAAAAATGACGAAAATCGGAGGTGGTTACCGGTTAACTTTAGGATTCACCGAGACCGTCAAATCCGAGTAAGATCCTAAGCTCTGCAAATTTATATCCCAATTAGATCTGGAACTTATGATCGAGACAAAACAAGATATATAAACAAGAGGAGAAGATAGATATACCAGAAGGATTAGAAAACCCTAATCATACCCAACGGGTCCTCAGATTTAGAAATCAAGACGAAATCTGGATGTAAAAGAAAGTAAAAAAGTCATGAATCGGAGAAAACAAGAAGGGGTTATCAACAACAGTGGAAGAAATTACTTACTCAACTCCGGAGGAGCCCTAAAAATTTGAAAAGGTGAGAACTGAGAAGAGAGAGACTGTAGAATAATAATAAAAAAATGAGATCCGTTGAACAAATATACGCTAATATTTTGAAAATCAAATACTCCATAAAATTTGAAATTTGAAATTAACGGCTCTTAAACATTTTTTTTTTTTTTTTTTTGAAATTTTTATTNNNNAAAATTTTTTTTTTTTTTTTTTTTGACAATTATCATTTTTTTTAATTTCTGATTACTGTTTATATACAACATTGATCAATGTTTAAAATTTAAATGGTTACATTTTAATTTAAATGTCGCGTGCCTTTCTGCTCCTATCAAATTACAGAATCTGCCACAGTAATTTTTTTTTTGAGAACATTGATTTTTTTTTTTTTTTTTGGAATTGAATATTTGTAACGCAATAAATTTGATTACTAAATATTGGAAGTTGAAAATGAGCTATACAAATATTAAGGCCTATGAACTTCCATTAGGCACCATTTTAATGTTTCACCTTCTCAAATGAACTATCCTATTGATTTTGTAAATTTGTAGCCGGTTTACCAAAATTGAATTTGGAAATTTTCTAAAACGATAATTCTTAACCACGACATACAGAGCCGGTTTAGAATAATCAATAATAGATCGCCTACTTTAGATTTCTATAATGGGCTTAGTGTGGGCTACTAAGGTTACAATTTACTCATTTGGGCCTTAAAAGGCTTACTTCTGGCTTTTTTTAATTTGGTAAGTCAGCTAAAAATTAATGACAACCTTATCACTCCTGTGAGCCACACATAAATCGCAAAAATCAAATTCAGTTATGATCTCCTTCTCCATCTCACTCTCATGTCGCCGATTTCAATTCTAACTAACGTCTTACTCCGGTAAAACATGGCGTGGTTATCGCCTTCGCGGTCGCCGTCTTGTTCCACTCTGCCTACGTCTGTTCAACGATCACCTCGAACTGCATTTGTCGTTGCTGAATTGAGGCGATTAAAACAAAGAAGAGCGTTACCACCTGTGTCCGTCGGTATTGGCCACGTCGCTGAGGTTGTTAGAAATGACGTGGAGTTGTTGAAGAATAAAATTGGCATCGGAATCCGGTGGGCGAACGAAGTTTTCCGTGTCCCGGAAGTGACTAAAACCGTCGAGCAAGTGTTTTGGCTTAGGAATCTTGAAGATCCTGCGTCTCCGCCTTTGGAGCCACGATCTTGGCCTCAGCCTTCCTACTCAGGTTTGTTTTTCCATTTCCATGTTTACGAATAGCACATGCATCCGTAGCTTTCGAATCATGATTTCGGTTTTCATAATTGTCAATTTGTTATTTAGTATGGGTAACAAACTTGCCTGAATCAATCAGAAAAATGATTTTGATATATCTAAGCTCTGAACTATTTGATGCATCCCTCGGGAAGTAGTCCTATGATAGTCTGGAGGGAAGCTTTTTGTAAGTAGTAGAGCCAGCAACATTAGCTTCAGGGGAAGCTGATAACTGTATATAGGAAGAAGGCTTGTCTGCTATATAACTTTATAAGTAGATTGAATTTTCCAACGGAATTGTCTTTTTGCTGATGCAGTTTGATCTGTTTGGCAGGGCTCTCTGGGGTAGACTTGTTCATGGCCGATGTCAAAGCCTTGGAGGCATATGCTGGTTACATTTACTGTCTCTCTAAGATGTGGTCAAGACCGCTTCCTGAAGTTTATGATCCACAAGTTGTTTCAGATTACTTTAATTGCAGGCCACATGTCGTTGCCTTTAGGCTTGTGGAGGTATCTGTTAAGAGTTTTGGTTTGTTAAATTTTACTGTATTTATTTCAAGCTACTGTGATTTAGATCAGTAGTATTCACCGTTTTCTGTTTGCAGAATGATATATCACCTCACTTCAGTATTATTGCTTTCCATGAGACACAGAAAGTGTGGATGTAGATCTAATTGCTTGCTAATGTATAGGTATTTTCTGCGTTCTTGATTGCTTCCATCAGATTACGGACATCATCTATAGACAAGGGAAAAAAATTGGAAGATTCAGAGCAAAAGTTTGGGATGGTGTTGAAAGAAACCATGCTACATTTGGGCCCCACTTTTATCAAAGGTATGGTGATTAGCTTATAATTCTTCAGTTGAAACTATTCTTTAGTCCATTTACATTTAGAAGCCTTATTTCAGATATTTTTCTCTCTCGTTAATGATGCTTCACTTTCTTTTACTGGTCCAGTTGGTCAATCCCTTTCCACGAGGCCAGACATCTTTGGAACCGAAATCTCCAAGGTCAGATAGAAGTTATGTTCGTGTGCGTGTCTAAACCTCTTAGCTTCTAATTGTAAATATTATTACCATTCAGAGGTAGTAAAATGTCTTGCTAATGCATATTTTCATGGTTGTTTCTCTTTCGGCATGTCACATTTTGTTGCTCTAGCAATGCATGTCTGATTTTTTTTTGTCATATGTTATTAACTGGATTATGATTTGAAACTGCAGGCACTATCTGAACTGCATGACCGAATCCCTCCCTTTCCCTGGCTTGAGGCTGTAAAAATCATTGAAGAGGAATTAGGTGCTCCTGTCGAATCAGTTTTTAGCCAGTTCTCTCAAGAACCTGTAGCTGCAGCATCCTTTGGTCAGGTATTTACTCTAGTTTTTATCTTGCAAGAAGTAAGCCTCATATAAATCGGTATCATCTGAATCAGTGTTTAGGATGCAAGCCTTATACTCGATATGTTAATATTAGGTCTACCGAGGAAGGACTCTCGATGGTTCAGATGTTGCAGTGAAAGTTCAGCGTCCTGATCTGAGACATGGAGTGCTACTCGACATTTACATTCTACGACTTGGGGTTTGTTTGAAATTTACCATCTTACCAAGTACTCTCAAATCCGGATGCTTGAATCATGTCATAGTTATATTATATATCCTTTTATTGTTGCAGTTGGGTATATTGCGAAAGATAGCAAAGAGAGAATATGACATTCGTGAATATGCTGATGAGCTTGGAAAGGGTTTGGCTGGAGAATTAGACTTTACTCTAGAGGCTGCCAATGCCTCTGAATTTCAGGTACTGTGCATTATGTTCTTCTCTTTGTACCTAGACAATTGTCCAATAAAACATATCGAACCAAAGTTAATGTTTTCTTTTTTGTTCCCTTTATGTATGATGTGCTCATTATCTGTCCATGAGTTAATCAGTGGCTTATCTAGTTGTGCAATTAAACTCCAGATACTGTAATGTCTTTCACACTTAATGGACTCTTCGTTTTGCTAGTATCTATTTTCTTTCCTTCTTTATATGTGGCTGTTTATAAATAAGTATTTTGTTTCCTTTGACTAACTAAAGTACTTTGTTACTTGAAGGAAGCACACGCACGATTTTCCTATATCCGGGTTCCAAAAGTATTTCAACATCTAACGCGCAAAAGAGTTCTGACAATGGAATGGATGGTTGGTGAAAGCCCAACTGAATTACTCTCAATATCTTCTGGTTATGCTGATGATGACTCTCAGAGTCATGAGAGACAAAAGCTCGAAGCGAAAAGACGTCTTCTTGATCTGGTAAGTTAACATGGGCTATGTAGTAATGACATAACAACCTCCTGATGTTCTTTTTTATGTTTATTCATAAAGTCGTTCAATGGTTCGTCGTCGAACTAGATACTACTAAAATGTAGTCAGTGAAACAAGTAGCATAGATCCTGCAGCTACCGTGAGTTGTTTGAATCATATTGCATGTTCAACATAGTTTGATTTGATCCATGTTAATTCGTTAATCGTTAGTACCAAGTTGCTATAATAAGATGTTCGAATGGCTTAGATTTTTTAATTTAATTTTCAATCTAGGTGAACAAAGGAGTAGAGGCAACTCTAGTTCAACTCCTCGATACAGGTATTTTGCATGCCGATCCACATCCTGGAAATTTGCGTTACACGACATCAAGACAAATAGGGTATCTCTTGACCTTTGGTCAGCATAACTAAGAAAATTCTCACTGTGACAGGGTGACCTTTTTTTGATAATAACGTGTTTCTTATATGCAAGGTTTTTGGACTTTGGTTTAGTTTGTCGGATGCAAAGAAAACATCAGCTTGCCATGCTTGCATCAATTGTGCATATCGTGAATGGTGATTGGGCCTTTCTTGTTGAAGCATTGACTGATATGGATGTCATCAAACCAGGCGTTAATACCCGTCGTTTTACTTTGGTAAATACTTAATTTCTTGCAACTAGAAAAGTGATAGTGAATGTTTTGTACGTTAAATTTGACGAAGTTTCTATTCTCATATCTTATGATTCTTGAAAATAATACAGGATCTAGAATATGCGTTGGGGGAGGTTGAAGTTAAAAACGGGATTCCTGATATCGAATTCACCAGGGTGAGTCATGTATTTCAACTATTGTTGTTAGTACAACTTTATTTACACAAACAATATATTCACATGGTATATTTAGCCGAACCTGTATGCCTGAGCTTGCAGGAATAGGTCATAACTTTTCGTCCTCCATTAGATAGGAAAATTTTGATTATAGATATGACCTTGAACAATAGTGCATGGTATATACCTGATTAAACGAATGGTTTTCTTGCAGTTCTTTCAAATTCTTCTCTGGTTTTCTTGCAGTTCTTTCACATTCTTCTCTGTGTTAGTAACAATAGTGCATGGAATACCTGTGTTGGAATCCCACATCGGAAAGTGGTGATGGGATTTAAGTATTATATAAAGAATTTGGGCCAATCCACTCATTGCCAATTGGTTTTGAGTTGGAAGCCCAAACTTAACAACCTGATTAGAAGATCACTTGTAGCTCGTGCATGGAAAAATACCACCGATTTACAATTGTTATAGTTTATCATCTGAATGAGTATAAGTTGATTCACTAATTTTTCTTCCAATTCTTCTAATTTTGTCAAGGTACTTGGCAAAATACTCAAAGTGGCCCTGAACTATCAGCTACGCATGCCACCATACTTCACACTTGTTCTGCGTTCTCTTGCTTGCTTGGAAGGTACTTGTAAGAATATTCAGTGACTTTGCTTTCCATTCATTTGTCATCATCGTTCTGTTCATGTCTTCCCAGGTCTGGCTGCTGCTGGAGATCCAAAGTTTAAGACATTTGAGGCTGCTTACCCTTTTGTGGTTCAAAAACTCCTCATTGAAAATTCAGTTGCAACAAGGAAAATACTTCATTCGGTATTACCTAATTTTTGTGCCATTTTAACGGCTTCTTGGATAAACTTGATTTTATATCATTATTAGTACATCTGGGAATTCAGTTACATATCCTATATGGAATATACACTTGTTGATTGGGACATATATTTATGTACAGTAAATAAATTTCTAAACTTTTTAGGCCGTGCTTAACCGGAAAAAGGAATTCAGATGGGAAAGGGTAGCTATTTTCCTGAGTAAAACTTCTACGAGGTATAGTGAATCAAACCTTTGACCTGATCATTTGAATTATATCTAGTTATCTACTTATCATATAGCTCTGTTGCATAAAGAGGTGTGAAAGGTTAACGGAAAAGATTAGAGTTTTAGTGTCACTGCGTCTCTTCTAAGTTATTTGATCCTTACTCTAGGAAACCTTCGCAACTGGTAACACCATCTAGAGATGGAAGTTCCGTAGATGGTAGTTCCAATCAAACAGATAAAGATATTTACAATATAAGTTTGGTATTGAAACTCTTGGCGTCAAAAGACGGTGTGGTTCTTAGAAGACTCTTGATGGCTGCGGTTAGTTTCTACATTTTTAATCTTATTCTTCCCGCTGCATTGCCAGTTTTAAGTTCGATTTGTAAATGATCTCAACTAATAAACTTGGTATGGTTGTTTTCTTTGATTAACAGAATGGAACTTCATTGATCAGAACACTTATCTCAAAAGAGGCACATGTCATCCGCCAGAAACTTTGCACGACGATTGCAGATACACTAAACCAATGGATGCTCGGAGTCTTTGAAATCAAATCCCTCGAATTCATCTCTCTTTCAGACCCACCACCATCTTCGGGAACCAATATTACAGTCCAAGACTTCAAGATTTTAATCAGAGACAAACGTCTCAGAGTGATACTAAGAAAGATTCTGGAATCTGCAAAGAGTGATAGAGTTTTGATGCTTAGATTCTGCTGGACCTCCTTTGTCATGCTTCTTACCACCAGTGCTTTGGCTTGTTATCGGTTTGTTATGTCTGTCTCTGAAGGTTATGTTGATTACTTATCTATGCCTGCTCCAGTGGCAGTTCGTACCTGAGCATCGTACGCCGGTATAAAAGAGGATGGAACCGCACAAACTAATGTATAGTGACATGGCACCAGGAAAGAGTTCCTTAGTAAAAAGGTGATAGACTGGAGATTTTAGTGTATACATTTGCTCCATGTCTAATACTAACAGACAATCATTGTTTCACTTGTAATGATATGGCCGTATGTTACTGTTACAACTTGCAAGCATAATAGCCGATCTGTGTTTTGCAAGTGGGCCTTAGAATAGGTAACTGTGTCTTTTAAAAAAAGTTTGCTGGCAAATGGACGAATGAAATCCAAACTTTCCGCAGGTGCCTGTCGGCAAAAACCAGCACACAAGAGGGGAGTGTACTCAAATAACCGCTTCTTTTTGCTTAAAATCTTATGTTTATAACTGTTGCGGTGCGAGTTTGGTGTAGTCCGCACTCATATGTTCCACACTGAGATTCTCTAAAATTTGAAGGATTTCGAACAAAACTAACATTCGCAAGTTTGGTGTAGTCCGCACTCGACGGTTTTAAAAATAGTAGTCTCAGGCCTGCTTCACAGACACATGTAAAAAATCTTGTATTTTTTAATTCTAAGAACATAGTACTGGTAGATGACAAAAAAAAAAAAAAAGATTTCTTTGATTAGTGTAGGGTTTAATCCTTGTTGTTGTTTGACTTCGAGCGGGGTTTAAAGACTTTATTTTAGTCTTCTTCTCCGATCCTCTTCTCTTCTGAAAGCTAACTTAGCCAAAAAAAAAAAAAAAGAAAAAAAAAATGACTAGTTTCTTGACCACCGCACGCTTCCGTCCACCTCTTCTTCTGTACCGTTTGATAAACCCTAAACTCTGTTCTTCACAATCTCAATTTCCCCATGAAATCTCTACGCCAGATCATTCACCTTTAATTTCATCCGTTGACGATGCTCATGTAATCGAAGTTCTTCTAGGTCGTAAGAACGATCCAGTTTCGGCTCTCCAGTACTGCAATTGGGTCATGCCTCTAAATCAAATCTTCGAAAGCGGCGATGTCTTCTGGTTACTCATTCATATTCTAATTACCTCTCCTCCGACTCACGATCGCGCCAGAAATCTCCTCGTCCTGTTCGTTTCGAGCAATCCAACGCTGATTCCGAGCGTAATCGTTAACAAATTGATCGATTCAGCTCATATGTTTGGGTTTAAACTCGATTCTCGAGCTTTTAATTACTTATTGAATGCTTATAATCAAATTAGACGAACGGATTATGCAGTAGATTGCTTCAATTTGATGATTGACCAAAATGTGATTCCATTTGTGTCATATGTGAACAACATTTTGAGATCTTTGATTCGAAGTAATTCGATAGATGAAGCTAAAGAGATTTACAATAAGATGGTTTTGATTGGTGTTGCTGGTAATAATGTTACTACACAGCTGTTGATGCGAGCTT
The DNA here is from genome assembly GCA_900406365.1 of Heliophila coronopifolia. Classification (NCBI taxonomy): domain Eukaryota; kingdom Viridiplantae; phylum Streptophyta; class Magnoliopsida; order Brassicales; family Brassicaceae; genus Heliophila; species Heliophila coronopifolia. Next base: position 12,815 of record OVAW01000151.1, on the reverse strand, counting down.
CTTTAAGAGAACGGAAGCCCGAAGAAGCTGTTAAGATATTTAGGAGAGTGATGAGTAGAGGAGGAGAGCCAGATAGTTTAATTTATAGTCTTGCTGTTCAAGCTGCTTGTAAGACGCTGGATTTGGTTATGGCTTTGGATTTGTTGCGAGAAATGAGAGTGAAGTTTGGTGTCCCGGCCTCGCAGGAGACGTATAGTAGCGTGATTGTGGCTTGTGTGAAGCTATGTAACATGGAGGAGGCGGTTAAGGTTAAGGATGAGATGGTTGGGTTTGGGATACCGATGAGTTTAATTGCTGCAACGAGTTTGATTACCGGGTATTGTAAGGGAAATGAGTTGGGTAAGGCTTTGAATTTGTTTAATAAAATGGAGGAAGAAGGGATGGTGCCGGATAAAGTTATGTTTTCAGTTATGATAGAATGGTTCTGTCGGAACGAGAAGATGGAAAAAGCTGTTGAGATTTACAAAAGGATGAAAGCTTTAGGGATTAGTCCTTCATCTGTTCTTGTCCACATAATGATTCAAGGATGTTTGAAAGCTAAGTCACCAGAACTGGCATTTGAAATCATTGAATCCGGGCTTGCGCACGGTTTCATGTGTAACAAGATTTTCTCGTTGTTTTGGAAGCAAGGTAAAATCGATGCAGCGATAAGGTTATTGAAGATGATGGAAAGTAAAGGGATTGAGGCTAATGTAGTTTCTTATAATAACATGATGCTTGCTCATTGCAGGATGAAAAACATGGACTTGGCTTATAAGATGTTTACGGTTATGCTGGAAAAGGGTCTAGAGCCGAATAACTTCACTTATTCGATCTTGATTGATGGGTTTTTCAAGAATCATGATGAACAGAAGGCTTGGGATGTCATCAATCAAATGATTTCTTCGAATTTCGAAGCTAGTGAAGTTGTATATAACACAATCATCAACGGCTTATGTAAAGTTGGTCAGACATCTAAAGCAAGGAAGATTCTGCAAAATTTGATCAAAGAAAAGCGATGTTCCATGAGTTGTATGAGTTTTAATAGCATCATCGACGGATTTGTAAGAGAAGGAGAAACCGATTTCGCTGTTGAAACTTATCGAGAGATGAGTGAAAACAATATCTCCCCTGATGTTGTAACCTTCACCAGCTTGATCAATGGATTCTGCAAGATTAACAGAACAGATCTAGCACTCGAAATGCGACAAGAAATGAAAAGCAAAGATCTAAAACTCGATATTCCAGCGTACGGTTCTCTAATAGACGGGTTTTGCAAAAAGCATGACATGAAAACTGCATATTCTCTGTTCTCTGAACTCCTTGAACTAGGATTGATACCCAACATATCAGTCTACAATAGTTTGATTTCAGGATTCCGAAATCTAGGAAACATGGAAGCAGCCACTGACCTATACAAGAAGATGGTTAATGATGGAATAAGTTGTGATCTATTTACATATACAACGCTAATAGACGGCTTTTTGAAAGCCGGAAATTTGATCTCTGCCTCTGATTTATACTCAGAGATGCTGGCTTCAGGTATAGCCCCTGATGAAATCTTGTACATGGTTCTTGTCAATGGTCTTAGTAAGAAGGGACAGTTTTTGAAAGCAAAGATGATGTTAGAAGAGATGAAGAAGAAGAAGAAGAAGAAGAAAGATGTGAGTGTGACTCCGAATTTCTTTATTTACAGTAGTGTTATTGCAGGACACTATAGAGAAGGAAATCTTGGTGAAGCTTTTAGGATTCGTGATGAGATGCTTGAAGAAGGTCTTGTATGTGATGATACTTTATTTGATATACTCGTGAGTGGTAAAGTTGAAATGAGTCATGGTGCAGATAAGATTTAGTAGCTTTGCTGGTAAAAATCTGTGTCTCTCAAACACCTTTTGATCTTTGGAAGACATAAAGAAGGATAACTTAAGACCTGATTAATTCAATTAGGCACTAACCATCTAATTTCATAGTTCAAGACTTCAGGTGTTCAAATCACTCCAATGGAAGTTCTTTTCACCCTTCCCTCATGATACTACTTCGCTATCGGGATGAATCGAAAAAAGAAATATTTATTTGTTCTAACTCCTATTTTTTATGAAGAAAATGAAATCCATGATAACCCAGGTGCGCCAAGGAAAAGAATATAAGAAGGATTTGACTCTTTTATGCATGCTCCACTTGACTCGAGAGGATATAGCTCAGTTAGTTGAGCTCCACTCTTGCAATTGTCCTGAATATGTTAACCTTCCGAACTGCTGTTGAATCCATGGGCGGGCAAGAGAGAGACGTGTGGTGGCATTCCTTCTCCTTCCAAGACCTATCTCAAAAAGAATACTCTTCAGGTAGGGCTTTGCGGGATATTTTTTCGCTAATCTTTATATTTCTGTATTAATTTGCTGCCTACTATATATTTTAAGGTTTCAGTTGATCAAGGATTTCTAGAGTTGAGTGTGGCATGTGGAAGCAAAGTTGTATAAAGTTCTGCATATTTTTGATACCAACGTAAGTCTTTTTTTCATTTGGATTTGTCATAAGTTCCTCATATATTAAAAACATGGTTCCAATGTTGAAATCCTTATTCCTTGTTCTCAAGTTATGTATGAGGACTAATCTTGTGTTATTCCTTTGTGCAGTTGCAGTTGCTCATATCATATCTTTTGCTACAAGAGAAGCCAAATCTGCTTTGTAGTTTGATGGCCACATATTTGTCTTTGCTTCCAAGCAACAAACAGAAGCTACAGTGTGACCAGCAAGCAATTCCACTTATTAAGCTGTTGTGATCCAATCATATAACAATACTGCTTTCTTTTATGACATAACAATACTATTTTTTTGTAAATCAAAACTCTTCATTAATATAATCTTTCAAAATCTTTAATAAAGCAAAACTCACAAAAAAAGAGCTAAAATTTCAAAACCCAAAATTTTAATGTGATTTAAGAAAAAGTTAACAATTTGATTNTTAATATAATCTTTCAAAATCTTTAATAAAGCAAAACTCACAAAAAAGAGCTAAAATTCAAAACCCAAAATTTTAATGTGATTTAAGAAAAAGTTAACAATTTGATAGCAAATTTTCTTAATGGAAAGTACGTTTAATAAATAGCAAATATGCTATTTATTAAATAGCAAATATGCTAATTATCTTATTAATAAGATAGAAAAGTGTAATTATGAGGTGGCTGTTGACAATTACATATAATAAATAAAAATAACATGAAATGTTGACAAACCTAGAAAAGAAAAAGGCATGTCACATTATTGATACATCAATAATTAAATTTCTAAAAAATTTATTAGGCGACATGACACTAATATTAATGACTCAATTAGACAGTTTGCAATTTTGTCAACAACAACTAAACCGGTACGTCCAGTCTCCGGTTTCTTTCCCGGTCAAGAACCAACGGCTCAAGCATTCATTACAAAACTATTACAATAACAAAAAATCGTTAATCGGTCAAAGGTCTTTGCTGACGTCATCTTTAACGAAAATATCACACGAAGACTTTAGAAATGACCAAAAACGCTGCGTATAAAGGCTCCTCTTATTTTTTTTTNTTTTTTTTTCAGCCCCTATAAATCGGATAACACCCAAATCTTTGTTTTCAGCATAAACACTAAAATAAAAATAAATAATCATTAAAACACAGAACATCATGGTTATGTATGAAGAGGTTAGTGTCTCTATATATTTTTCCAAGTTTGTAATTACAGAAAATTAATTAATTTTTTCTTTTTTTTGGGTAGGATTTTGTGTTGAATTCACGAGGTAAGAAGCTATTCACATGTGTATGGAAACAAGTTAAGCAAGAACCAAAAGCTTTGATCTTCCTATGCCATGGCTATGCTATGGAATCAAGCATCACCATGAACAGTTTAGTCATATATTAAAATAATTACTATATATTAATTAATCAAGTTATTATTATACATCTTTTACATAAAAAAAAAACGAAATTGTTAGTATATATTTACTAATGAAATAATGGAAATAATCAGGCACGGCGACGAGGCTAGCAGAGGCCGGTTTCACGGTATATGGAATGGACTATGAAGGACATGGAAAATCCGAGGGATTAAATGGTTACATTAGTAACTTTGATGATCTTGTTAATGATGTTTCTGTTCATTACTCTACGATTTGTGGTAATTTTTTAGTTAATTTTTTTTAATTAATATACTATATGATAATTAAAGATGTATATTGTGAAATGAAATTGAAGAGAAGGAAGAGAATAAAGGGAAGATGAGGTTTTTAATTGGAGAATCCATGGGAGGAGCAGTTGTGTTGCTTTTAGCTAGAAAGAAGCCCGAGTTTTGGGACGGTGCCGTTTTGGTCGCACCCATGTGTAAGGTTTGTGATTCTATTTCTATCTTTTTTTGGTTTTTAGTGTTTTCCTTTTTATGTTTGTTTTTTAGTTTTTTGTGTGTGTTAATGAGAGTTTTTTCAGTTTATCCTCAAATATTATATTGTTAACTTAAAAAAAAAATTAGATATAATATCCGGGGTCGGTTCTAAGCAATATCTAAATAAAATTGGGTTTCGGTCGCTAAATTGTAGTTTCAGTTTTTGACTTAATTTTTCTTGCGGAGGTCTTCAAATTTTTATACATAAATTTTATTCCAAAATTTAAAAATATCAATTTTTTATATATAAATTTTTTTTCTTCGAATCCCAAATTATCAGGGCTCAGTATGATAATATGTATGATTAATTTATTTTAAAAGAGACGACTAAAAACTAAAGAATTAGATATTGTAAAGTGGTAAAATATAGATATTTACAATATTTTTTATTGAAGATTAAGTTACTTCTTCAAATGATTGAAAATATTTAGTGGACAAAAAATTAGAAAAAAATTATATATTATGTTAAAAATAATCCTCAAGTTCACAGCAATTTTTCTGTATTTATATTTTACTAACAATAAATATATAAAATTATACAAAGAAATAGTGAGATCCCCTTCCCTTATCTTATCTCCTAGATTCTAATCCATTCCCACCGCTACCTGCAAGTTGCTACAAGCCTATAACAAATATACCACAAATTAACTATAATAATCAAAGATATTTTATTGGCTTGACAAAAAAAATTAAAGATATTTTATATAAGTTATCTCAAACAAATTCAACTGTCTATTAAGTTATGATGTTATTCGAAAAACTCTTACCAAAATAGAGGACGGCGGGCCATCCATGTCATCAGTGGCGGTGGCGGAGATGAGTGGGCATGGTGAACATATACTCTTTCTTTAATCCGGGGATATTTGTTTTTTTGCATGTAAAAAAAAAAATCTATGTAAAATTTGACTATAATCCTTTCTAAATTTTTTTGCCTCTTAAATAACCGAAATTAAACCGACCCGAAGAAAACTTTTTATTTTTAGTTTTTCTATGTCTCCTTAATTTTCATCTTGGATTCGCTACTGCATATCATCTTCTATATCCGTCACTGCTTAAAAATCTTTTAATTATGGTTATCTTCTAATAAACATTTTGTATGCCAAAATACTTTTTTCTACATATGTTTTTAATATTTTTTATATGCAGTTAGCAGATGAGATAAAGCCACACCCAATAGTTACTTCAATCCTCACCAAACTTGCTTGGATTATTCCAACTTGGAAAATAGTCCCTGGGAAAGATATTATTGATATTGCTGTTAAGGATCCAAACATCAGAAATCAGGTGATTTATAATTTACTTAAAATAATATTATAGATTTTGTTATTATTCGTGTATAATATGATATTCCTATGAAATTTACAGGTAAGAGAGAATAAATATTGCTATAAAGGTCGGCCTCGTCTCAAAACTGCATACGAACTTTTAATGGTTAGCTTGGATCTCGAGAAGAATCTTCATCAGGTTCTACTAATTTTTTTTTATTTGGAAAAATAGTTCTGAATATATATATATATATATATATATATATTAGGACCATCTCAAACTTAGGTCCTATCTTGCAATTTTTTTAAACAATTTGGGGTTTCAAACAAAAATAAAATTTGAGAGTAACTTAAAAAAATGGAAATGAAAATAATTTACAAAAAACTTTGGGACTAAAGTGAATATTTCCACTACCCTGCTCAAACTATTTGATTGTGCTCACTTTTTCCTAAATAATTTTCTATTATGGTGAAATATATGTTGCAAAATTTTGGACCATAATTTATATACATATATATTGTATTTATTTTAGATTGTTCGACCGTTTTACTTACACATGCTAACCGGCAACGTTATTGGTTATAATTAATGAAGAAAAAATTATATAGTTTGTGAATTAATTAAATAGTTATGGGTTTTGAATAGGTATTGATTCCTTTTACTGTTCTACATGGAGAAGATGATAAAGTAGTAGACAAAAGCATAAGCAAGATGCTATATGAAGTGGCTTCAAGTTCGGACAAGACATTCAAGCTTTATCCCAACATGTGGCATGCTTTGTTATATGGAGAAACATCTGAAAATTCAGAAATTGTGTTTAGTGATATCATAAATTGGCTAGAGGATAGAGTTTTAAAATCTAACGTAAAGTTAGAGAATGAGTTGAAACATAGGAATGATGGAATTGCGAAGGAAATTAAGTGAATGGTATAGCGTATTTATTCCAACTTATGTAGTCATGTGCATGTCACATACACATGTGTTATGTGTTTATGTAGTTATACGCATATTACATACATATGCCTTTATTGAAGTAAAATAAGGGAACGAATGAACGATACAGTATGTGTTATACTTTATCTAATCATCAAGACCTGCCTTTTAACTCGTATAAATGAACCGGTCAAACAAAGTTTTAAATCAAGTAATATATCACAAAAAACAAATTATGAAAATTGTAAATATATATAATTTAGGATACATTTAAAACAAAAATCTATTTAATTTAACAGAAATCTTCTAATAGTCTTTAAGAGTTCTAGTAGTCATATCTATGTTACTTTTTTAGATACTTGTTAAATATGTGGTGTATTTATATTTTCAGAAATTTTAATTATTAATTTTTGTTTTAAACCAAAAGTGGTCAGGGATTTATCAACCAACTAATTTCCAATGTGAGAATAACTGTCAAATAGTTTTCTAATCCGGATTTCTAATTATTTTTGGAGAAAAAACTATGTAAACTCTTTTAATGTCTCTTAAACCACACATATTTGTAGATAACATTTAGTCAATATATATATATATATATATTTTAGGTGTTTTTCTAATTAGCCGAAAACGACTTTTGGGATATAGTTAACAAATGTGTAGAAATCCAACGCCGTAGTTCTGAAACCATTCATAAAACTTTGAAAATTCAAAAGTATAACCTCCCATATATTTTGAATTATCAAGTATTATGAGATAAGATATGAAAGTCAGAAACATGTATTTCAACATCAAAGACTATTTTAAGAATTGAAAAATTCGAAAAATAACGAACCATTGACAAATAAAATTTTTTGGGTATATATAGAGTTATCAAACACAGCTCAGTAAAAAATTATAATCAATTAATATTATAAGATGCTGTGAAGGCATGCATACATAGATGGTATTGAATAGAATTCATGATAATGTACATTCAACTTAAACCAGTTAGTGATAAATAGAAGAGTTCATATATATTATATATCATAATTAAATTTACTAACCTTATATGATATGCGATATTTAATAGGAGAACCAATTGCTTTAGTCCCAAAATTTTAAAAATATTTTTATTAGATTCAAATCCAATTTTTCAAAACCCGTGTTTGACCTAAGCCAAGTTTTTTTGTGCAATGCTTAAAGAAATATCCATCTCGACCTCCAAATTCTTTTAATAAAATTATGACTTAATTTTTTAATATATACCCAAATTTTTAAAAATATAAATTTTCGCCCTTAAATTTTTAAATAATTTTTTATAAAAAAGAATATTTTTGTAGACTCGGATTCTTGAAATAGTGGAAGGACAAGAAATTGGCCTTGGAGAAGAGATGAATTAAGAAAATGAGTGATATCTAGTTTTCTCCTAAAAAGGCGGGTAAATTTCTATTTGGGCTTTAAATTTATGTCATAGTCATAAGCCCATTATAATATTGTAGGCCCAAATAAACTAGGGTTTCTACGCTCTTTTATCATCCTTGTCAATTTCAAAACTAAAACTGTCTGCGGCTGCAAAAGGTGAGTTAGGGTTTCAGCTTCTTCACCTCTCCAGGTTTTCTTCGTCTTCCTCTTATCTTCTCTGCTTCATTTGAATCATCCACTATCTTCATACTGCTTCGTTCGGTAGTTGTATTGTATGTCATTTTTATAAGTTTCTATTAATTTTGACAGATTTCGATTTGGGAAGAATCGTCTTGAACAATGTCTCCAGCCAAAGGTACATATTTTCAAAATTGATAACCAGAGTCCATGTGCATCTTGTTGAATCGTTACTGGACTTGAGAGATTTGAATCTTGTTACTAGAATTCAGTTTTATGGTGTTTTCAATCTTCCTGATTAGCTTCACCTAGTTTTAGTTCGTCTCAATCTGTCTACAAATGAGCTTAAATCCTCAAGTTTTGGAGTATCCATTTATCAGTTTGGATTTGAGATTTAGATGAAATCCTCAGGTTTTTGAAGTGTTTTCATCATGTTTCAAATTGAATTTGAGCTTTAGATTAAGACCTTAGGTTTTTTAATCATCCATTTTGTTTCAACCTCTGTTATCACTTGTTAGTGTTCAGTTGCTCTTAAGTTTGCACCGTATGTAGATCTTAAATATAGGTGTCAAATGGGCAGGCCGCCCGCGGCGGTCTAGATATGTTCATGGGTATTTAAGTCCAAATTAAAGTGGATTGTTACGTGTACACTCATATTTATCCGCGGATTATGCGGCTTAGCCCAAATCCTCCTCCCAGTCCTGAAAGCCTAAACCTACACTAGTCCAAATCACAAGACCCGTCTGAACCATGACACTCATCTAAATTTAAGAATTTTGGGTAAATTAAAATTCTGAGGAAAAAAAATTATGCATATTTTAAAAAATATATTTGGGGCTGAGCCCGCAGTCACTGCTGGCCCGTACGGTGCGGATATGGTTATACCCATTTTTGACTGCAAGCCCGCATGAGCTTAAAATTATCTGTCCATTTATCCTGTCGGCTTCTAAAAAAACCGTGGGCAGGAGACCTACACCCCCCTCTCTTTGAAAGCTCTTATCTTAAAGCATTCTAAGTTGATTCAAATCTTTGTTATATTTTTCAGTTGATACTACGAAGAAGGCTGACCCGAAGGCCAAGGCCTTGAAGGCAGCAAAAGCAGTGAAATCTGGCCAAACCTTCAAGAAGAAAGACAAGAAAATCAGAACAAAAGTCACTTTCCACAGGCCAAAGACTCTAACCAAAGCTAGAGACCCCAAGTACCCACGTATCAGTGCCCCACCAAGGAACAAGTTAGATCATTACCAAATCCTCAAGTACCCACTCACCACTGAATCAGCAATGAAGAAGATTGAAGACAACAACACTCTTGTCTTCATTGTCGACATTCGTGCCGATAAAAAGAAGATTAAAGATGCTGTTAAGAAGATGTATGATATCCAGACCAAGAAAGTCAACACTCTTATCAGGTAACTTCAAGAAAGTCAAACATCTTTATTGCTATTTGTTTATTACATAAATTGATATAAGGGATATGGTTTTGTGACAGGCCGGATGGAACGAAGAAGGCTTATGTGAGGCTTACACCAGACTATGATGCTTTAGATGTTGCTAACAAAATTGGCATTATCTAAATTTATTTGCAATTTTAAAACAGACATGTGGTTTGTAGTGTGTGGGGCAAAACTTTTTCTTACAATACATTTTTGTTGCAGTTTATTGTTGAATTCAAGGTTTTTTATGTTTTTTTTTTTTGGTTTCTCAACAATCTTTTCATAAATCTCATATAAACTTAGAAAATATTAACATACCATGTTGTCCAATTCACTGAATGACGGATTAATTAATGTTGTATCACAACTAGTGTATAATTCAGATAGAAATCGACACTATGATAGCTTAGACAGAAATATGTCTTTCTGCCACGGAAAAGCATAGGCAAGTCCAAGAGAGTTTCGAGATTCGTTTCCTGGAGGATTAACGGATATATATCATTCACACTACGGCCACACAGCTGTAAGCCTTTTGGAGGAACCAGAATTGAGTCCTATATCTCCAGAATCTAGGCTTACCACTTCTTGTAGCCTCAGGAATCTGATGCTTAGATTGCCCTCAAAGTTACATTCTTCTGTTGCATAATGCGTGTGTTAGCAGTTGCTACTTTCTTATTTTATTTTGCTTAATAATGATAACATTCATTTTGTTTGATTATTACTCTCAACTAGATGATAATCTGTGCATTATATGATGTGCATTGCACATGATTAATAATATATAGAGATTAGAAGAATTTGTAAGAATGTTTTCATTATGCTTGGTCTAAACATTACATAAATGTATAACTTTGAATGTATTTTTTGTGTTATGTGTGTTTATCAAAGCCCTTTTTGATTTTGATTTACAGAGGATAGCTTCGAAGGACTAATCATTTGCCGTGAGTTTCAATGGCCACTTTCGGTTCTATTGAATTGAGAATCAAATCTCAATATATTTTTATACGTAATCATTATTTAAGAAAATATTTCTTCGAAAAGTATGATGTAATTTTTATTTCTTAAATAATTTTCAATGAAAGATTTTCACAACGAAATATTCAAATTATTTTAGTAAAAACGTGTTGTAAATATTTAAAGTGTATTAAATAAATAATATAAAGTAAATTGCATAGGTTATGGTAAGAAGGTTCTATGCATCATGTATGTTTATTAGTTATCTAATCTGATGAAATTAACAGAAGAATCAGAACCTAAATGTTATAAATGAAGATAATAAACAAAAAGTAGTTTTAAACTGAAAAGAATTTGAAAAGTATCCAATTTTCGAATCATTTAAAATAAGAAAAGAGAATCTTGATTGAGAAAAATCAAGTATATAATAGAACAAATAGTTTGTAAAGAATCTAACCAATCTGCTAGAACGACCAGTTTAGATGCTAACGAATCACTTGAGAAATATGCTCTACAAAGCAGCCACCTTCTCCAAATACATAGATTTGTTCTAACGACAGAAAAAGTTCCTTTGATTTAATCAAAAATATAACAAATTACTTAATTAGAGAAGATGAAATGGTTTTGTCTCCAAGTTGCCGGAAGGGACCTATATATATTGTTTATATTCTATTAATAGAGTTTAGTGGTCGTTAATGGATTGGTGTTTTGAGTGGTTTTGAATGAATTCAACTACCAATGATGATTTTGAATGTATTGTATTTTGAGTGGTTTTAAATGATGTTAAACTAATAGATGGTATTTTAAAATATTTGTGTATTTGATTTGATTTTAAAATATTTGTGATTTGATTGTATTTAAAAAAAAAAAAATTATAAACCCTAGCGAGAGAGAATTAGGGATTTCTTCTCTTCCATTAGTTTTGTTCAACTTTACTACAATCTTTTTCTGTGTGTTGTTGTCCTCTTTGAAATTGAGTATAATTAAAGGAAGCAAATTAAAAAAAGGGTTTTATAGATTTCTAAAAAAAAAACAAAAAAATCGGTTATAATTTTCAATATTAAAAAAGAAAAAAAAATATTTTTATAAAAATATTTTACGTGGTATAGCGTATGGTTTTTTATACCTCCTTAAAACAAGTAAAATAGTTAAAAAAATTTCTTGAAATAAAAACAATCGACCAGTTTACGATCATGAAGGAGCTCTGGTAGAATTTTAATGGAACTTTTCTTTTTTTTTTTCAAAATATCTGATTGAATTTTTAACATAGAGAAAATTTACGAAGGTTCCATTAAAATCCTAGCAGAGCTCCTTGACGATCGTAAACTGATCGATTGTTTTTATTTATTTATAGGTTTAAAAAATCATTTGATTGTTTCTACAAAAAAATATTATTTTATTTATATATTTTTTTTTTATTTCTACAAAAATATATTTTTTGACTATTTTTTTATTTTTTTAAGGAGAAAATTAGGTTTATAAAAAGCCCTTGATTATTTCTAAAAAATATATTTATTTATATTAAATAGAAAATTCTTAACCAACCATTTTTTTTTTTTAAATCTCTAGTTTTCTTTTTTGATTATTAACAAAATAAAAAAATTATAAAAATAAAGAAATCGTCAACCCGAATATTTTTTTTCAAAATACATAAAAAAACCATGTTAAATGGTTGTATTTCTCTTCTCATGTTGATTACTTTTGTATGGTTTTTTATACCTCCTTAAAACAAGTAAAATAGTTAAGAAAATTTCTTGGAATAAAAACATTCTACCAGTTTACGATCGTGAAGGAGCTCTGGTAGGATTTTAATGGAACTTTTCTTTTTTTTTCAAAATATCTGATTGAATTTTTAACTTAGAGAAAATTTACGAAGGTTCCATTAAAATCCTAGCAGAGCTCCTTGACGATCGTAACGATCGTAAACTGATCGATTGTTTTTATTTATTTATAGGTTTAAAAAATCCTTTGATTATTTCTAACAAAAATATTTTTTTTATTTATATATATTNCTTTGATTATTTCTAACAAAAATATTTTTTTTATTTATATATATTTTTATTTATTTATACAAAAATATATTTTTTTGACTATTTTTTATTTTTTTTTAAGGAGAAAATTAGGTTTATAAAAAAGCCTTGATTATTTCTACAAAAATATATTTATTTATATTAAATATAATTTTTTTAACCAACCATTTTTATTTTTTTTTAAATCGCTGGTTTTCTTTTTAGATTATTAACAAAATAAAAAAGTATAAAA
>OVAW01000150.1:0-21820 GCA_900406365.1 Heliophila coronopifolia | reverse complement strand
TCCGGTGATTCAGCCTCGTATGAGATCATCCCTGTATCTTCATTCACCTCCGGTATGACTGTGTGACATACTGCCAATAAACGAAAGAAATGCTGAATGACATCAGCATGTGGTTCCTTGACCCAATTTCCCTTCATTATCCTTTCATCTCTAAAGTTGAATCCTTTAACTGTCGGTTCTACAGCAACAGCATCCTTGGTACTACTTCCATTTCTCTTACCCATAGCCATTTCCACCTCTGTAGCACCACGGCCATAGGCTGTTCCAGCAATAGAACATTTGATGAACTCCATGGAGTTACACGTCAATGTTCCCGTCTTGTCTGAAAGAATTGTACCCACTTGCCCAAGTTCTTCATTCAGATTAGAGGTACGTGCGTGTGCTGGTTTGTCAGTTTCCTCATAATACATATAGATATCCAGATTGATGAAGATGCTCTGAAGAACTTTAACAATCTCTATTGACACATACAAGGATATAGGAATGAAATAACTGTTTAGCATCAGCGCTGATAGAAAGTGATAGAATGCAGCCATATGCGCCCTTTTCGGGTCAAAGAAGATACTCGAATCATCCGGTCTCAAATACCATCTTTTCATGATACCATTCTGAAAATCTTCTCTCGTTGATATTCCAAACAAAACCGAACCAAAAAATGCCAATGAAACTACCATAAAGAACATCAGGTATATAATCTTATCCATCTTCCTCTCGATCATGCTTCTCTTCGATGGAGGCGCTGTTGAATTCTGGACAACCTTTGTATCAGGACCCGTGAAAATAACAACCCCATAGATATAGTCTGTGTTCCTGAGTTTTGAGCCTCGTAGAAGAAGCTGCTGTGGTGAGAGAGGATATTTTTCTCCCCTGAGCTCCATTGTACCGATAAACGAATATAAGTTAGCNTGAGCTCCATTGTACCGATAAACGAATATAAGTTAGCATTAGGATCCTCACATTTGATAAAAGCTTCAAAATCCTTGAAGTGAAGCTCTTCACGCAATGACAAGGTTACTTCAAGTCCCTGTTTCAGTTTCAGATTTGTTTCACCGTCAAGGTTCATTGTCTCTACATAGCAAACAGCATCCTCATAACTAGAAGAAAGCAGGACAAGGTCTGCCGGGAAGAACTCGTTTTTCTCTACCTTCAATATATCCCCAACTCTTAGGCTCTTCCACTCGGTAAGATCAAAATTCCCATTGCCTCGGTGCACTCTAACTTTTCTGTTATTCACCTCAATATCCTGAAAACATGAGAAGTTCCATACAACGAGAAGTTTTTCAATCTGCAAATGAAAGAGATTGATCCAATCTAATGCGGAAGTAAGGCAGCTGTTCAATGCAACTTATTACAACCTAAAACTACAGAGTCGGAACAAGATAAACAGCAAATATTCAGACAGNTTAAGATCATTGAATCCAACTCTAATCAATCAATGAAAGTACCTGCTGTTTACGGCGCCAATCTTCTACACCTTCTTTAACCATAGTAGCAAGAATGACGAAAGTTAATGGAACAATGGCACTCACAGCGGTATAAGGCGCAAGAGGAGTGAAAGACAGGATACCAACAACAAGGAAGTAGAAATTGGCAACTCTCCTGAACTGCTCAAACAGTGATTTAGGGAGGAAAGTGGCGAGAGTGTACTTAGTAGTCCTCACATAGTTGTCACAATAATTTCTAGAAACAGCTTCAGGTGAATCAGATTGGTTGCAGTAAACAACACGAGAGAAACCAGATCGTCCAATTCGTGAATGGTCTGGTTTGAAACAAGCTTTGGCAGATGATAGCGTGAAAAGCTTGCTTAGTTGTAGCTTCCTTTTACGTCTCCTTTCACCTCGCGCCATTGTTTCTCAAATCCAAACCCAAGAGGACACCCTGTGAAGAAAGTTGAATTTTTTTTGAATAACAAGCTGATTGATATGCGAAAGCGACGAGAACATTTGAAAAGTGAGATACCCAGAAGATCGAATTGTTGAAAATCAAATGGAACGGTGAAGAGACGATACCGTGACTGGATAACACCGACCTCGTGTGTTTTTGAGTTCGTCCACCGCTTATTTCCCGAGAAACTGAGAATATTCTCGGAAATCTGATTTAAATGAAGATCTAGTGGATTGGAAGTAGGAATTTTGTGAAAAAAAAAATATGGAAAGAAATCTGAGTAGAGAAGGATAGAATCTAAAATCTTAAAAATCTGTAATCTTTTTTTAGGAAAGAGGGGTTTAAATGATAAAATCAAAAGTCTTTGGGGTTTTTTTTTTTTTTTTGTCGTCTTTGGGGTTTTTAAGGCATAAAAAAATGGAAAACAGAGTTTTAACTACATTCGAAGACTTGAAATGTCTTTGATTAGTTGACGTTTACGAAACAATTAAGATTCGATTTTATCAGCAGAGTTCATAACAAAGACAAAACGGTGAGTAAATGCCAAAATTTACATAGAAAAATCAAATGTTGTTTTTCTAAAGATCATGCGAAGAACGTCTTAAAACAAACTCTATAGAGTTACAAGAATCCATATATAAATATTTATTAAAAAAAAAAAAGCTTGAATTTTATGGAAAAAGTCAAGAACTAAGATGATCTATAGTTCTGGTATTGAGAAAAAAAAAAAAAGATGATCTTCCTGCAAAACTGAAATCATAGATAGTTTTGGTATTGAGAAAGATCAATTTTCAGATAAAGAAAACAAAAGTGAAAACGAGAGATATTTGTTAAACCAGATTAGTGTTTTAACCTTCTCGAACAAAAGAAATCACAAAAAAGCATGCCAGAACCCTTAAATCCAATGTATTAATTCTCTGATTTTTTTTTTATTTTTATTTTTTGGATCTGTTTCCATAATGTAATTAGATTTCTTAATATAATGATGAAACATATTAGATTTTCTATCTTCATGTCTCAATCTTATTAATTCTCCCAACTAAATCACTTAATATATGGGGGGACATCAATACCGCGTTTTCTTTCCTCCATCTCTTACTTTTCTCCCTCTCCACTTTTTTATCTTTAATTTTTTGTTTGTGTCAATTGATGGCGGTGTAGTCAAAAAATTAATATATTTGGTTTATTTTTAAGAAATAAGTTTTTTTTTTTTTTTNTTTTTTTTTTTTTTTTTTTTTATCGAGTGTACTTCAGTTTAATGGTAAAAATGCATTGGAGTGATTTTGGTATCGGAAATATGATTTAGGCTAATGGAATGGCTAGTTGTGGCCGATAAAAAATAGTTTTTATTTAATTTGAGTTTCATTAGTAATTATTTTTTTGTTTATTTTCAATTAGATTTTATTAATTTTTTGGCTAAATTAAAAGAATTCTTTGTCTTTACAATTTTATTAAATTAGATCAGTCGAAATTGTATCCGTCTATGAAAAAAAATTGTGTCACTAATAGATTAAAAGTTTGGTCACTAATAGATTTGTTAAAATAAAAAAAGGACTCGAAGTCTCTAATGCATAAAAATTATGAAAATTTATGTTTGATTCGGAAACTTTGTTTAGTTTGGAGTGTACCATTTGAACCATAAATATACAACAAGCAGTAAGGAATTCGAAATGAGCCGTGGCTCGTAGCTAACTGGTTTTGCATTAGGAGACTCTCTTGTAGTGGACACACATGACTTAGTTAGTAGAAAGAAGTCAACGGAAGTACACGAGGCTATTATCGTCACACATATATATATATATATATATATATACTTTTTTCTCTCTTTTGGGCTTTTTACGGGAATGGATAAATCAGAATCTCCCCCAATTTTAGAGTAAACCCTAATTGTTTGGTATTATTGCTTTTATCTCCCGAAGGCGATCAGGAACTAGAGGAGTGTATTTGCCTTCTCTTCACTTTAGATTTTCTCCTGAATCTCTCTTTTTCTGTGATTCTTTCTTGAATTTCGGCGAAGAGAGACGTAGATCGGATATGGCTGCTGATAATCCGGGCGCTAAATCTAGCTCCGCTGCGGATTCTTATGTTGGGAGTTTGATTAGTCTCACATCGAAGAGCGAGATCAGATATGAAGGGATCCTTTACAACATTAATACAGATGAGTCCAGTATCGGACTTCAAAACGGTACGATCTGTTTTCACTTCTGCTGGAGGATGCCGATGAGGATTGTTAGCTTTGTACTGTTATTTTGGTAGTTTCTTCTTCTGGTTTGGCAGAAGCTCATTGTTTCGTTTCTGGTGAAGTTTTGCTCCATTTTCAAACTGTTTAGCTCGGTTCTGAAGAAATATTGTTATTGTGCTTGGAATTCATTAAAAAGAAGTGTTACTGCTTACTATCTAACTTGTCGAATTGTTATCACTGCCTTTGAAACTATTGGTGGAGCATGAAAGCTTAGTCTCCGGTTTTTTATGGGGGTTATGTTTTGGTGAGATTTAGATGTCCTGATTCATGAAATTTCACATATGTAGTCCGATCATTTGGAACCGAAGGAAGGAAAAAAGATGGTCCGCAAGTTCCTCCAAGTGAAAAAGTTTATGAGTACATATTGTTCCGTGGAACAGATATCAAGGTATTCAACAGGATTATGCTAATACGTTCATGTAAGCAGTTTTTTCAGCCTGTCGACTTTGAACACTAAACGTTCTTGTTCTTGGCAGGATTTGCAAGTCAAAGCTTCTCCACCAGTTCAGCCTCCACCTACTATAAGTAATGATCCTGCTATAATTCAGGTGAATGGTGGAACTGTGATAGGATAGTATTGTCTATGATTTTCGAGTCAATTGATGTACCCACATCCTCCATTTGTCTTTGTTTTTCAGTCTCATTATCCTGGCCCGATGCCAACATCAAATAGCTTGCCTTCTGCA
Source organism: Heliophila coronopifolia (assembly GCA_900406365.1). NCBI lineage: Eukaryota > Viridiplantae > Streptophyta > Magnoliopsida > Brassicales > Brassicaceae > Heliophila > Heliophila coronopifolia. The sequence goes on along the minus strand of OVAW01000150.1, from coordinate 17,008 downwards.
GTGAGCGGGTCACTGCCTGACATTAGTTCTCATAATGGACAACCTGGACAACATGGGATGGGATTTCAAAACGGAATGCCTTTGTATCATCCTGGTGGAAACCTTGGTTCGTGGGGAGCATCACCACAACCACCAATGTATTGGCAAGGTTACTACAGCCCACCTCCGAATGGCCTTCCCCAATTAAATCAACAGTCTCTGATTCGACCTCCTCATGGGATACCAATGCCCAATTCTCTGCAGCAACCCCTGCAATATCCTAACTTTAATTCCCATCCACCTATTGGTTCATCAACATTGCAGGCTCCAAGCTTGCCAGAACCACCTTCTTCATTGTATCCTTTTAGTGCCAGTTCTCAAAGTCTAGCACCCAGTTCATTGCCTTTTACTAGTCTACCTATGACTCTGTCTTCAGGCCTGCAATCTACACTGCAATCAGCACCATCTCCTTCACTATCTTCAGAGATGGCGCCTCCTATGTTGTCGAACAAAGCTCCAATTGCTGTACCCCCTACCTTACCTCAGGATACTAATTTGCTTCCCTTTTCTGTATCAACTTCTAGACCTGTGGATACAAGTACTGGTCTTCCACCCTCTAACAAACCTAGTGTAGTTACTGGTTCAGTTTCTCTGCCGCAGACTACACCAGTAACATCTGCTCCTTTAGCTGGAATTTCTAATTCCATTAGTCAAGAGAAGCCAAAACCTTTATTGGTTACTCCTGGCCAACTTCTACAGTCTGGATCTGCTGCAGTCTCTTTATCCCCACCCTCTACAAATGCGGATAAAGATGTTAATGTGGTTCAAGTAACATCATCAGCTGGGTTGGAACAATCTGTTCCGATTACATCAGAAGCCCAACCACCAATACTGCCATTGCCTTCTTCTGCAAGGCCAACTCAGAAGGTTCTAAACTTGCTTAAATTTCTATATCTTTTTATCTAATTGCCAGCTCTTTAAACAATATTGCTGCTTTTGTTACTGATATAAGAAAGAGCTTAGAATTCTAGATAAGAGTTAATTAGGAGTAATGAGCGTGTTACATATGATATTGCATTTGCTGATTTGTGAATTAGGTGGAAATGGAATAACTTGTAGCTATTATTTTTGCACTTGTGGTATTACCCACAAGTGAAATATCATATTTGCGTATTATCATAGGTGGAAATGGAATAACTTGTAGCTATTATCAGAAGATGCACAAAATGCTCTATGTCTATATTAGATTTCATCTTGCGTGGCTACTTATAAGTCTCTGTGGTTTGATGATTAACTGAACTCGTTTATTTAATTTTTTTTCCTTAGCCAAATGGGCATTCGTTCCCACCTCATAATGGTTACAGGGGACGTGGGAGAGGAAGAGGAAGAGGAGCAGGGGTAATATTCTTCTCACTCGGTTTTAGAATGTGACAAGGCTTATATGTGCTTTCAATCCACTATTTAAAAATTGCTTATGAACAACATCCATATGTATGTTGATAATCCTCCTTGTTGGCAGAGATCACAGCAGGTAATGAAGTTCAGTGAAGATTTTGATTTCACAGCGATGAACGAAAAGTTCAATAAGGATGAAGTATGGGGTCATCTTGGGAAAAGTACCAATGGCGATGGTGAGGGTGATTATGATTCCTCAGTTGTAGATGAAGCTGAGCTGCCTAAGATCGAAGTCAAAGTAAGTGAAGCAGATTTGTAATTAAGTAAAAGCGCCATATTCTCTTCCCCCTCTCGTGTCTCATATGTCTTAATTGTTTATTGATGTAGCCTATTTACAACAAAGACGACTTTTTCGATAGCCTCTCATCAAATGCCATTGACCGAGATTCCCAAAATGCAAGGCCTAGGTTCTCAGAGCAGCGGAAACTAGATACTGAGGTACAATCTACATATTTCCACGTTCAGAAAACAGACTGACCTTAATTAGTCTTGTCTCGTTCTGGATATATTCAATAATCTAGAATCTTACCTGAAACCCCATTAGACTCTTAACAAACGGTATTGGTATGATTCCAGACATTTGGTGAGTTCTCAAGATTCCGAGGAGGCCGTGGAGGGCGTGGTGGTTATGGTCGAAACGGTCATTATGGTGGGCGTGGTTATGGTGGGCGTGGTGGTGGCGGAGGCTATGGGTATGGTGGGCGTGGTGGTGGCGGAGGCTATGGGTATGGTGGTCGTGGCCAAGGGAGAGGTGTATAAAATCTTACTTCCTAAAAGTTATGCTAAAAGTGTTTTTAAAAAAAAAAGACAAAATATCCAATTCGAGCTCATGCTTTTGAGTGCTTTTGGTATGTTGCAATAAAACAAAAACTAAAAGTATGTGGTTTTCGAGTGTACCAATATGATTACGGATCTTTGTGTTTTAAGACTTGGTAATACTATCTTTGTTTCGATACTGTATTCTATGAAATGTTTTGTAATCTTTATAGCTTCTTGCTGTTGAGGAACTTATTGTTTAGTGTCGTGACCCTGGGCTTAAAAAAGTCAAACATGCTGACCTTTAGCACTGAAATAACAGCCTTAAATCAAATTGGGCCGTACAAGGAGATAAATAGCTGTCGATTTTTATTTATTATTTCTCAGAAAAACCCACAGAGTTTGAGTGACTGTAACTCAACTTTGAAGAGAGAGACAGTAGAATGGGAAGTGTGTCACTTGTCTTGTTAGCGAGAATCTCAGGTACAGTAATCGCAGTTATGGTAGTGTATTGGGCTCTTTTGCTTAAGTCCAGCTTTGTTCCTCGTCAAGGCCTCACCTACTCCGTAATTTCTCACACTCATTTCTTGATTATTTCAATTGGACCTCTTTGTAGTCTCTCATCAAGTTTTTATTCAATTGTAGAATCTTCATCCTCTGCTGATGGTGATTGGCTTCATTCTTGTAAGTGGAGAAGGTACTGATCCCTCAGATATCTTTCTCTCTCTCTTATGAAGATTTCTGATTTAACTTTTGATTGATTCTTACTACCTGGCAGCGATTCTGATACACAGATGGTTGCCTGGTTCAAGGAAAACAAAGAAAGCAGTTCATCTGTGGCTACAAGGAGTGGCATTGGTCTCTGCTATGTTCGGAGTTTGGACAAAGTTCCATTCCCAATTTGGAATTTTATCAAATTTCTACAGTCTCCATTCTTGGATGGGTTTACTCTCTGTTTCTCTCTTCACTGCCCAGGTCTGTCTTTTTTCCTCTTCCCCCCCCCCACCAGTAACTATTTTTATATTAATATTTAAGATACTTTTTTATTTTAAATACTTTTATTCTTTTTCAAAAGCTCGGATTACACGTTGCTGTCAATATTATTTTATCTTCTTTTAAAAAAAATGTTTGCCATCAATAATGCAAAAACCATTGAATACACACACACTTGGGATAGTTTCTAATTGCTACCGAAGCTGACAAGATTCCACTAAAATATTATAAAAATAATTAGTATTATTAAACTATTCAACTTTTTATTTTATTATAACCGGTATTAAAAATTAACAAAGAAGTCCCTATTTTTAAAGGCCACCACTAAATGTAAATAGTATGTTAGGGTTTAAATGCAATTTACTGTTTCTTAAGAAAATGGGAAACCAGTGCCTTAAGTTATCAGTATTTACGAAATTTCCTAATAACTCTTGAAATGGATCAGGTTTGAAATTTAATAATAATGATGACGTTGTGTTGCAGTGGGTGACTGGCTTCTTGAGCTTCTGGCATAGAGGAGAAGTACGAACAACAAGAACTACGTTTCTTCCATGGCATGTCTTTCTTGGACTCTATACCTACGGTCTAGCCATTGCCGCCGCTGAGACCGGACTTCTTGAGAAGCTGACCTTCCTTCAGACCAAGAGAAACGTTCCAAGACACTGTCCTGAATCAATGATAGTCAACGGTCTAGGCCTCGGCTTGGCTCTACTAAGCGGCATTGTTATAACAGCTGCTGTTTTGCCAAAGTATCAGAGCCAGTTTGGTAGTGAGAAACTTGTTTATTCAGCTCAAGATCGTCCCAAATGTTTGACTTCTTGACTTCTCTTTCAATTTTCCCGTTTTGATTTTGATTTTGGGGACAAACTACACATCTCTGGTGTACAAAAGGAACAATTAGTTCTGTAAAAATTGTATTACCGCGTTGTAATGATGAGACTTCGGTACAGGATCACACGTCCTTGGTCCCAAATTATATGCAGTTCTTAGTTCCATATGGACCAAAAAAAAAAAATTCTGCCAATCACATTATGCCGCTTTAAGCATATAAGAGAAGAAGCTACGTATAAATGTTTAAGACACCATTTTTCGTAAGAATTCAGATTGACCGGAGCTGAGACAGCGACACACAATTGACGCTTCCGTTTTAGTGATCCAACTACTTATTCATGGATCATCCATGATCCATTTTGTGTCCATAATTGTCCACTATCAATATCATATCCTACGATTTCTTTATATTGTAAAACCCAAAAATATTTTTCTTTATATAATGTTTTAAATCATTGATTTTTTTTTTAATAGATCAGATGAAATAATTTATGTTTAAACATGTTTTAATTTTAGAAGAATGTACTAGTCCAGTTTTAGTTCATTAGGTTTTTGTTTTGTAAGAAAATTTATATATAATTTAAAAGTAGTATCTACTTACTTATTAAAACTCAGTCATTTATAAAAATAAACCTTATAAGACAATAGAATTACAAATTATGTCATTGAGAATATATTGAAAATAAAAAATTTATTAATGGTACGATTGGAGTAAATTTTATTAAACAAAATTAATTAAACTCTAAAAAATATTAAAACAAAATTTAAAATCTATTTTTAGAAGAAAAAAAATTAAACTTTTTTAGATAAAAAATGTTAGACGCGTTTATTTAAATTTTTTTACTAAACTAACAAATAATACGAAAAAATAGAAAATTCATTAAAAAAAAATTATATTGATAACAATTTTTACTATAAAAAATAAAAAATAAATAATAATACAAAAATATTTATAAAAAAAAAATTAACAAAATATCAATTAAATTTTACTATATAAAATATGAAAAAAGAATTAAAAACTAAAAACTCTATTTTTCAAAAAAATTAAATTCAGTCATCGAACCAGAAACTTCCTAGTTCTTTTATTTATTTGTCAACGTAAAACTATTATTCAAAATATTGAATTTGTACTTTTGTAGTATGATTTCATTGCTTTAATTGGATCATATCGGTTAAACCGAATAAAGTTTAAAAAAATCCTGAACCGACTAGTATTAGCATATTTTAAAAACGACAACGTTTATGCTGAGGTTACAACTTGTCAACAAAAGAAAAAGAAGAATACAACTCTCATAACTCCGACCAAAGCCAAATAGGCGAAAGAGGAGGAAATTAGAAAAAGGCGATTTGATCGATCTCGGTAGAACAACATGGTAAGTCTTTTTGTTTTTTTTTCCATCGATCTTTCAAAGAATTGTTTCTCTATGTTAATCGCTTGATTTCTCTCTTCTGTTCCCTTTCGTGTGGTGTTAAATTGGGGATATTTTGTTTGTTGATTCGATATATTGTATTGATTCTTTATTGCTATAATTTTGGATTTATTTGGAGATTTAGGTCTCCGGTGCTGCGATTTGGAATTAGGGTTCGTTCGAGCTCTCTTATTGGGAATTCTATTTATCTTTCGTGATTGTATCAAACAGATTAGTGTATGGTTGATCAATAAATACGTTCTCTAGCTTAATCGGTTTGAAAATTTTAAATTTTTTAGGTTTTAGCTTGTTATGAAATTTTATGTATGTATCAGCTAATCGAATCAATTGTTTGCGTTTTCTATTATATAACTTGAATTTGGAGGGTCCTATTTGGTTTGGTGCTTCATTGATTTTAGTTTCATGTGTTAATCCTTACAGTTTTTTCCTTTTTGCAGTCGACTCTTGCAGCTGCTAGGGCAGATAACTTTTACTATCCCCCAGAATGGACTCCCGATCAAGGTTCCTTGAACAAGTTTCAAGGACAGCATCCTCTGAGAGAGAGGGCAAGGAAATTAGACGAGGGAATTTTGGTCATAAGGTAATATATTTCAATTACTGTATTAGTTTAGCTCTCCGGTTGTTTCATTGCCCGGGAATTTACATTAAGTTGGTCACTAGATTCCTTTTGTGACCCATGAAGAGAGAGGAGGCTATAGCAACTTATAATATCAAAATATGTTGATCAAAAGTAGCAAAAAGAGATTATTAGATGAAGTTATTGTCAATGTGTTGGTGTGGGTTGATGTTAAAGTCTAACCCTTGTTTGCATTCTGTTGATCTATCAAGAAGCTTTCTTACTTTGGTTAGATTTTTTATACATGCTTTGTTTTGTTCAGGTTCGAGATGCCCTATAATATATGGTGTGGTGGCTGCAAGTCTATGATTGGAAAGGGTGTTCGATTTAATGCAGAAAAGAAGCAAGTTGGGAACTATTATTCTACAAAGGTATGATCGGATCTTTCCTTTCTATATATGATCACTTAATTATTGTACCTTTTATTTCTGTTCTTGCTCGGTAGCAAAAACCACATATTCGTGGACATTGTATTCTAGATTCTCTTTTTGCTTACGGTGTAACTATGGCTGAGGTTTATATCTTATGATGGTCAGATATGGAGCTTTGCAATGAAAGCACCGTGCTGCAGACATGAGATAGTCATTCAGACAGACCCTCAGAACTGTGAGTATGTAATTACCAGTGGTGCCCAGAAGAAGGTTGAGGAATATGACGCAGAAGATGCAGGAACCATGGAGTTCACTGCTGAGGAAGGTTGGTTTGTACATTCTTCGACTAAATTTGCTTTTAGAATCTCTATTGATTTACTTCTATCCTTCTTATTTGTTCTACGGGCTCACTCTTGATATGATTTTACAATCTTGTTCAGAGAAGGGTAAGCTTGCAGACCCGTTTTATCGTTTAGAACACCAGGAAGTTGATTTGCAGAAGAAGAAAGCAGCAGAGCCGCTTTTGGTCCGTCTCCAGCGAGTCTCCGATGCACGACATGCAGATGACTACTCCATAAACAAAGCTCTACGTGCGCAACTTAGGGTTAGTTCCAAGTTTTGCAATTTCATTCCTCTTGTGCAATCTCGTTTCTTGATTCCTCCTTCTCTAACTTTTTTTCTCCTTCTCCAGGGACACAGAAAACGCGTAGCTGAAGAAGAGACTGCTTCAAGGAAGCTAGGCTTAGGGATAAGACTTCTTCCAAAGAGCGAAGAAGATATTACAGCTGCATCAAACGTGAAATTCAAGACCAAGTTTGATAAGAACCGAAAGGATAAAAGAGCGTTGATCCATGCATCTTCCATCTTTCCGGAGTCATCTTACTCGATGTCATCATCTAGCAAGAAAAGATTGGAGCTGGAAGCAAAGAGAAGGAAAATAAGCGCAGCATCAGCTTCAAGTCTATTGAGAGGAGGATTCAAATCTTCTTCATTGTCTAAAACCCAATCATCAGGAAGCAAGTTCAAGAGTTCATCAGTTTCTGTAAGAAAGATGTAAGAAAAACATATAAAGTCGACTTATTATCTGATCTTTCTGTTTGTAGAAAATTGAATTTGAACATGGCTTTAGTCTTGTTCTTTTATACTGTCAGTTTCTTCACTAAAGAGTCTACGTTATATACAAATTGCTCAAAGTATAGATCCTATTCTTAGGGTTCTTGTTATTGGTTAATCAGATTTTTATCGTTTGATTTACATAAATCATGATATTTCAAAATTATGGAGAAAAAAATTGCTTTGATTTAAATAAAAAAATAAAATACTGTTAATTATTTAAAAGAAAAGAGGGTAAATGTGGAAAAAAGAATATATTTATATTTAATTAAAAAGTCGTATATTTATTTACAAATAATAACTTGCAAGAGACTCAAATGAGAAGAAAATATAAAGATTTGGGATATATAAATTACTCAATTGAAATCAGATTTAATTTGTAAAATAGCACATGGGGATATGATTTTTAAAACTTGGTAACTCAATCAGTGTGTAATGGAAAGTCCACCATCTTGTGTCGCCTATCATTAAAGTACATTATACTATATCTTTAATTCTATGAATTTAAAGCTTTTAACCCATCCTAATAATCTGCCATTACCTAAAAGTATAGTATTCATTAGACCCACCAAAGATATCTCAACCGTTGATCTATATGACCAGCTTGTTACGAAGGAAGTCAACGCAAGTCGTCGTATCCGATCGAGTCTCACCCAATAAAATCCACGACTCTTCCAAACACATAAATTGGCGCCTCTCTATCTCTGTCTCTCCCACTTCCCAGTTATTTCCGGCACTGTACCTTTTTTTTTCTCAATTTCTTTAGCAACAAAAAAAAAAAAAAAAACTTTTGGCGTACCCAAGCAAACAGTAAGTAACTCGAGTTTAAAGCATCGATTGTAGCGCCGAGAAAATTGAAACCCAGTTATCAATCTACCCTTTTTTTTATAGCGTCGAGAGAGTTGTCTAGGGTTTTTGGATTTTCCTTCTCTTGTTCTGATATTTCTTCATCAAAGCTCTCATGTCTCGGTAAGCACTCTTTTTTTCTTATATCCCAGCTCTCTGGTTCGTCTAGCTCACTGATTTTTAGTTAACCTAAGTAAGTTTTCTGTCAATTGCAAACGTGAAAGCTGACGGAAAAGTTTGAAGCTTTGTTTTTTCTTTTGTGAACCAACGGATGCAAAAGTTAAGCCCCAAAGGAGGGTTTATTAAAAAATCTGATTTTGGGTCATTTATTATTAGGGTTTCAGAAAAAGGGATTTCTGAAGCTTTCACTCCTATAAACATGATTTTCGTAAAATCTTACATTTTTTCAGTTAATTAGTATCCACAATATGTCTATAGTACATGTTCCAAATTTAGGTCTTTGTATTTTCTCGAAATAGATATTTATGGTTTGTACGGTGGAACAGATTCCATATCTTCTTTGTTCCATGAGGACAATAGACACAAGCCTTATGCCGAGTCACAATAAATGTTTGGTTTTTTCGGATTTGTTTTGATTTTATGTAACCATGTCTTCTTCAACCTCTATTTCAAAAATAGCACTGAACACTGATTCTAAAGCTTCAGATTTTACATTAAAGCTATGTGTTTCGGTATCATCTTTCTGATAAACTATGTCTTGACCAATGGATTTTTTCTTGCTATAAGCAGGCGATCATGGCTGGTAGATAGTAACCGTATTGCAACAAAAATTAAGAGTGCATCTGCTAATTCTGACCCGCGCCATGTGGTGTGGAAAAGCAATCCTACAAGACAGTGTCCAAACTGTCATCATGTCATTGACAACAGTGATGTACGGTTTTCTCTTTGGTCTCTTTTGATGTTGTAGCTCTAATACGGTATTCCTATGTGGTCTTAAACACAAGTTCTGTACATTTCCAGGGAGTTGATGACTGGCCGGGATTACCTCGAGGTGTGAAATTTGATCCATCTGATCCAGAGATCATATGGCATTTGCTAGCAAAAGCTGGTCTATTGGGTTTAAGTTCCCACCCTTTCATCGATGAGTTTATCCCAACCGTTAATCAAGATGATGGAATCTGTTACACCCATCCTAAGAATTTACCAGGTTAGTCTATACAAGTTTTCCTTAAGTGATCAAATGAGTTTATGCGGTTTTTTGTCTAACTCAAAGCGAAATATTTTAGGTGTTAAGAACGATGGAACTATGTCTCACTTCTTCCACAGAGCAATCAAAGCTTACAGTACAGGAACTCGAAAGCGTAGAAAGATTCATGACGATGATTTTGGCGATGTGCGCTGGCATAAAACAGGAAGAACTAAACCAGTTGTGCTGGATGGTGTTCAAAGAGGTTGCAAGAAAATAATGGTTCTCTATGGTGGAAAAGCTGTGAAAACAAACTGGGTGATGCATCAATACCACTTGGGAACAGACGAAGACGAGAAGGAAGGTGAATACGTTGTTTCCAAGATATTCTACCAGCAGCAGCTAGTAGTCAAGCAAGGTGATAAAGCTGAACAAGATGTCTCTGAAAATATCTTTGGTGCAATGACTCCGAAAGCGGATCCTGTTACTCCAAAATTGTTTACACCTGAGCCTCGACATGCAGAGCGACTTTGCTCTGTTTCTCACTTTGCAAATGAGTATGCTCCTCCCCGTGACTATGAAACTGCTCCTGAGGTTTCTCTTGCTGAGGTAAAAATTGTTTTTGGTCCGATTTCTTTTGATAAGTCCTTGTGCTTGTAGTGACACGTTTTCTTTTGTGGCTGGTGCCTAAGACATCTGAGGCAATGTATATGGAAGACGAGGTTCAGGGGATTCAACCTTATCAAGAAAGACCTAGTTTCGAGGATGAGGCTGAGCGTGAGCCTGAGCCTGGGCCTGAGCCTGAGACCGGGCATGAAAACATAGTAAATGAAATGATAGATGATAATGAAGACAAAGAGAAGGATAAAGATAACGAAAACGAAAACCAAGCTGAGGAGTATCCGAATTGGTCGGATAGCGGATCTCAATATCTCTTGAACTCGCAACAGCTTGTGGAAGCCTTGTCTCTTTGCGATGATCTCTTGGGATCACAGGACGTAGATGAAAACACAAACAATGGAGGCTCAAGGAATAAGCAACCAATTTTTGCTGACTATGCGCATTTAGGAACAGAACACTTCAAACGGGATCTGGAGGAATGTCAGAAAATCGTTCTTGATCCGGCTAACATAGAGCTTGATACTCCACCTGAGTTTCGTCTTAGCCAGCTGGTAAACTTTAAGTCTTTTCATTCTCTTAAGACTTGAGTGTATGTAATCACAGAGATAAAAGACAAATGTGTTTTGTTTATGTCTGTTCAGGAGTTTGGATCACAGGATAGCTTTCTCGCTTGGGGCACTAGCAAGACTGACTGACTAAGACAAAACTACCACGAGACCGATGACTAATGAACTGGTTGATGTTTTTTGGTTGGCAAAACAGTGCGACGCTGCTGTATAATATTTTCCTTCCGTGTCTCAAATGCTTGATTTTCAAACTGTTTCGGCTTCTGTTTTTTGGATTTTGAAGAACTACTTTGGAAAGTGTCTACAATCTAACTTTATATATAAATGATGCTTTCCAGAATTTCACTGTGGCCAAAGAGCCGACGTGTGGACAAAACTGTGTCCAGAATTTCAGAAGGAAACTCTTTTATACTGAACCATAGACGATGTTCTATGGAACAGAAGGTAAGACTGAAATGCTCTTCTGGCTGAGTGCGAGTTTCTGTGTCTCATTTACAAACAGTAGCGTGCTTTATGTATATATATATATAAAAAAACATTTGGTTTAGATCAGCCAAATATGAAAACGTAAATGTGCGTTTTTTTAATAGTAAAAAAAAAATTTTTTTCTGATAAAAATAATACATAGTCCTCTCAAAGTTTAGTTTAGACACGGCGCACAGTCTATAGGTGTCTCCAAATCTAATATACATCATCATTTCTGAGGATCCACAAATCTATGAAAATATTAACTTTCTTACTTTTTATAGAAATATATAGTTAGGTTGATAATTGAAAATAGAAAATAAAGAACAATGAGCAGGTTTGCCCGAGTGGTTAAGGGGGAAGACTTAAGTTCTTCTGCACATAAGTGCGCGTGGGTTCGAACCCCACAGCCTGCATATTTTCTTCTTTTTTTTGTTGACCACATAAGCATATAAAGTCAATAATCACTTTTCATCGACTTTTTTTAAAAACGATGTTGACACAAAGAAAACACGATGTTTTAAAAAAAAACAATATATAAATACAGTACTACTTAACAATCTCATCAGTGACGTCAAAATTTCTTTTATATTTTAATTAAAAATAGATTATCGTATGGATGAAGATAAACCAGCAATGCAGCTTGTATTAAAATCCCAAATTGAACACCAACACGAGAATTAAATTTATATAATTTAACGTATAAAGTTCAAATCACGTGAAAGATTTCAAATCAAAGACAAAGACCATATCAAGTTGGTTTTACTATTTATATTCAATTTATGATTTATATATTTTGAGCGATTGATATTATTTTTTATGGACGCGTGAAGACAATAATGGTCTATTAATTAACAATATGGAAAATTTGAATATGAAGATTGATTAACGTGTATACAAAAGAAGTACGAATCTTTAGTATGTTTTTTTTATTAGATTTTTGCTTCCATTTAAATCCATGATACATATTCTTATATATATACATTAACAAAACCAGATATAATTTAGTTTAGCACGAATTCAAATAACTCAAAATCGTAATTTAATTTATTTATATTTTGAAATTTATCAAAATCGTAATCAAAAGATTCTGAGCACGAGTTTTTCAGGGTAAATACGCATTACACAAGATATAAACACTACACCGCATAAAGGCACCCCCATTACACACGGGACCTGCATGCAGTTTAGGCTCCATTGTCAAATATTCAAACTTTTTTCTATTGGTCACCGTCAACAATATTATAATCTCTAGTGGGAAAATAAAATTAAAAGAATAATTAATGTGAGTGGTTCTTACAGAAATTATTAATTAGATACAACTCAGAACTTTCTAAGAAGAGGAAAACGTTACGAGTCAATCGAGAGAGAAGGCTATGTGTAACATAGCGTATGAATACATAGTTTTATTATATATATATTTGGCGATTCTAATGACTTCATATATTTAGTAATTCTATTGACTTCGTTGACCTCGATGCACGTAAGCTCATTATCTCCGGGTCTTTTGGGTTTACATTATTTAATTTAATTATTTAATTTTAATAATCTGTATTCAACCTCATAATTGAGCAAATTGAACCATAAATTTAATAACTTAATTATGGTTCAAATCATTGACACGTACCCTAAAGAAAAGTTTACGAAATTGACATAAGAGACACTTATCTACATGTCAAAAAAAAATTAATTATTTATTCGTGTGATATTTTTAATAACAAAAATCCTTAATTTCGGATATTATCAAGAATCAAGATCCTCGCAATATACTTTATAAAATTATAACTTCCAAATATTTATTTTATTTGTGATCCATGATATTTTAGAATCAGTTTCTGAATAGATATTATTTATACTACGCGACATACTTCTAGATATTATATATATATATATAAATATACGTCTAGGAGACACCTGTATAAATTGACACTTATATACACATCATATGTAATTATGTATGTAGATTTGTGTGTGTGTATATATATCTGTAGGGTTAAAGTGAGCAACTAGTAAGAAAAAATTAAAAGCAATCTTATCTTTACAAACTAGAGAACAAGAAAAGTCTACGAATAATAATTTATTTATGATAAAAATACGTGGCCATAGACTTTTTTTATATAGTTGCTTATAAATTAAAATAAAACAAAACTAGACAAATTTGTTGCTTACAAAATAGCAAGCCAGTTGGTTTTAAATTTGTTTATTTGACTTTCGTAAATGTTGGGTTGTGCGTTCCATGTCGGAAAATGGCAGCCACATTAATGTCACAAAATATATTTGCTCGGACTCACTACGGCGGAGAAATTATATAAATTTGTGTATTTGTTTTTTAACGTCTTTTTTTTTTTTNTTTTTTTTTTTTGACAAAAGCTTTAGTTAAAGGTCCTCTAATATCACATAGAGTACTTGGAAATATATATTACTCCTATGTGAATATAAAAAAGTTACGTAGGTAATAATAAAAAAAAAAAACACACAAAGACAAAACAAAGCTGGAAAGCCAATGGACGACAAAAAAAAAAAAAAAAGCTGAAAAGCCAATGGGTTTAAGTAATGTGGCAATCAGGTCGGATCACGTGAAACACACGTCATTTAACCAATGGCTACGATTCTCTTGATATTGTTCCTTTCTTATTGGTCAACAAAAGCAGTCTCTTTTTTTTAATCTCACATGTGTTTTTTAGTATTTGTTAATTATTCTTTAATTATCTATACGAATACTTCCTATTCTATCTTTGGACAAAGCCAAAAAAATCAATATATATTAAATTAACTTTAAACTTGAGCTCAAAGCTTGACGGATTTGTCGTCATTTCAAAGGATTTCTTGTCCTATATTATGTCTTTTTTTTTAAAGAAGCTTATTTATGCAATCGACTACGGCTAAAAAAATATTACTAATATTTATTAAGTGCATAATTTACAATGAAAGATTCGTAAATCTAAATAAGCTGGAATCAAAACAAATGTGGGTCATTTTTATAAAAGGGTAGACACTAATTAGCTAATCTAATGTGCTTTTAACATAAATTTAAAAGATGACAAAAAAAAACAGAAATTGAAAATTTTATATAGCAAATAACATCACATGTTCGTACTAATTTTAATAAAGTAGCTTTTAAGGTTTGTTTTACAGCTGAAAGAAGAAAACGGATTGAGTCTAAACTAACTTTTGTCGTGATATATTCAATAATCAATTAAACAAAAGTAAATTAAACTTTAAACTTAGTTAAAACTCATCGAGGTCTAAACATATAAAATGTCTGAAACATTTACCAACACATGAACCTATATATATATATGATTAATATAACTTAACGATCTAAGTGATTAGTCTCCAGGAAGATGTCCTGGTTGGACCTAAATTTGAAAGGTTCTAGATGATCACTTGGTTTAAATTTGGGTTTATATATATAGATTTATCATATAAAATACAAATTGTAATATTTTTTTGTTGACTACAATTTGTTATATTTAAAATTAAGGAATCGTAGAGATATATGTTAGAAATTGAAATAAAACGCAAGATGGGGGAAAAGTCCAAATGTCATGTGAACCCCCTTCTTCCCACTTGGCCTCCTATTCTATCCCCATCTTTGTTACATATTGCCCATTTTATTCATTCTTTTCACTATATATATATATATATTTGACAAAAAAAAAATATATATATATATATATATATATATNGCACTACATATATATATATAGTCAACTCTAAACTATATATTTCTACATTTCTTCATTTTTGTATGGACCATTATTCGGTTCACTGGATTTTCGAAAATACTCTCGTCTTAAAAGTTTTTCACCTTAGAATAGTCAAACGATAATACCAATTAATTAATAACAATATATACGGAGTATATCGCATTTTGGATTGTTCGTTTTATACCTATGCATATCTTTAGTATCTAGAATTTGCATTATGCATTTTTAGTTATTTCAATATAAAACAAAACTATTAACTACTAATAAAATAATTAGATAACAATTTAGTTTAAATTTTATAAGTTAGCTTATAAAAAAAATTATTAACGTAAGCACGTATTTTTATCCACTATATTATTCTCTCTCTCTCTCTCTCTCTCTTTTTTCTACTATATCTATTGTATTTTTCAATGTATATAGATTTTAATAAGAGTGTTTATGTATTAAAAAAAAGCAAAACCTTTAAGGCTTCCAAATTTTTTTAAAAATTTAGGCCACAATTTTTAAAGATTAAGTTATATTTACTAGTAATTTTGTTAAATTATTTGAATTAGACCACATTTTTAATAGAAATATTAAACTTCTTTAAGAAACAAAAAGTATAGTTCTAATCCTTTATAACCTTTGGCAGAGCAATGGTCGTAATACATAAACACAATCGAATAAAACTATAACTAAATGTAATACTTATAAATAAAAAACAACAAATCTGCATATAACATACACAAATATAAACAAATATGCGAACAATTACAAACAATGACTTATTAAAAAGGTACCAAAATTAGTACGAATATTTTTTTAAAAAACTGTATAAAACGAGTACCCATATTTTTGGACTGACTCTTTTCTCCTCTTCCCATGAAACTTCCTCTATGTATCTTTTTTCCATTTTTACAAAATCTGACCCCACTCTTCTGCATCGTCCACCTTTCTCTTTATTTTTTTTTTATTTTTTTTAAATTAATTACCCACATTTTACATTTATCTCAATAATATCCTAAATCATATTTACAAACAGATAATATCAACGTTCATGCACTTCCCTCTATATATATATATATATACATACACTCCTTCCCCATCTCTCCATTAAAGCAACATCTCATTTCTTCCTGTTTTCTCTTTTCTCTCTCAGAAAAAGACTCTTTTTTCTTTTGTTCTAACAAATGGATTACAGCTGTGTAGACGACAATACTAGTACCACTTCCGAATCTCTCTCCATCACTAAGCCGTCGTCAGCGACGGCGAAACTTTCACTTCCTCCTCCGACGATGCGTCTCTACAGGATGGGAAGCGGCGGAAGCAGCGTCGTGGTCGATTTAGAGAACGGCGTCGAGACGGAGTCACGGAAGCTCCCGTCGTCGAAANGTCAGCGACGGCGAAACTTTCACTTCCTCCGACGATGCGTCTCTACAGGATGGGAAGCGGCGGAAGCAGCGTCGTCGTCGATTTAGATAACGGCGTCGAGACGGAGTCACGGAAGCTCCCGTCGTCGAAATTTAAAGGCGTTGTTCCTCAGCCTAACGGAAGGTGGGGAGCTCAGATTTNATTTAAAGGCGTTGTTCCTCAGCCTAACGGAAGGTGGGGAGCTCAGATTTACGAGAAGCATCAGCGAGTGTGGCTTGGGACTTTTAACGAGGAGGAAGAAGCTGCTCTTTCTTACGACATCGCTGCTCGGAGATTTCGTGGACGGGACGCTGTTACTAATTTTAAATCTCTGGTGGTTGACGGTGGTGATCAAAACGACGCCGAATCGGTTTTTCTTGAGGCTCACTCTAAAGCAGAGATCGTTGATATGTTGAGGAAACACACTTACGCAGATGAGCTTCAACAGAGCAAACGGAAATTCGTTAACGGTGACGTAAAACGGTGTAACGGAAACGATACCGTTTTGAGAGAACGTGAAGTTCTGTTCGAGAAAGCCGTTACGCCTAGCGACGTTGGGAAGCTGAACCGTTTAGTGATTCCGAAACAGCACGCGGAGAAGCATTTTCCGTTAACTGCGATGACGGAGATGGTGGCTCCGTCTCTGACGAAAGGCGTTTTGATTAATTTGAAAGACAGAACTGGTAAAGTGTGGCGGTTCCGTTACTCGTACTGGAACAG
>OVAW01000149.1:0-21421 GCA_900406365.1 Heliophila coronopifolia | reverse complement strand
AAAAAGTGAGAAGTTTGAGTATTAAACAGGTTTTTTCCCTTTATATAACTTTACATGGAACACTTTTTTTTTTGTTAAATTAATTAATTAATTAATATAAACAATTGATTATTGAGTAAATAATGCTATATTAATTGACTAATTATATGTGACGCGTGTTGGAAAACAAGTGGTATGGTGTTTGCTACTTTTATGCTTAAACCTTGATTTTGAAAGAACACTTTTTTTTTTGTTTGAGGACTTTTCAATTTTATTTGTTACTGCTTTGCTACTGTCAAATGCTTTTTTTTTAACCGAAGTCAAATGCTTTATTTCGAACTTTATTCTGAAACTTATGAACGGTTCGAGATAAAATGATGTCTAAACCTAATTTCAAAAAAAAATTATTTTTTGTAAAAAAATTTAATATAGTCTTATTTCATTTAGTCACAAATAAAAATCTTAAAATATAAAAGATATAAGACAAAATTAGTAAACAAAATTACAATATTTTTATTTTATTTACTCACAAATAAAAAACTTTCAAAATAATAAATATTATTACCATAAAAACTTAAAAATAACAAGCACAAATTGAAAAAAAAAATTTAGAGTAAAGAAACGAGGAACAAAAGAAAAAAAGAAAAAAAAACTTAATAGGGAGAGGAGAGAAAAGAAGAGGCGAAATACATTTTTTTCCTTTTGTTAGTTAATTTGAAATTTATTACTATAAGAAAAATATATATTTTTTGTGATATGCCTTAACTTACCTAATAACTTGTCAGATTTTTTTTTATTAGAATTAAAATGCAAAATATGTCTTATATTTTTTAACTATTATAAAATATACCTTATATTTTTCAATTGACATGATGCTCCCTAAAATTTATTCCGAAACTGATGCCTAAAGCGGACGCTTTTTTTTCACCCCATGGCCGGACCTGCTTATGAATTTATGAGTTAAACACAATATTTTCAGCTTTAGAAGGTCTGGTCTTGAAATTCTTTAAAATTTTAGAGATTAAAAACAAAAAAAAACAAAAAGCTAAAATTTATGGACTACTTTTTTTTTTTTTAAACGGGATCTAAATATAATCAAAGTATTTTTTTTGTTAGGATCAAAGTAAATTTTTCTTTGTGCTGTAGTCATAGAATATATGTAGAATTTTCTTATTTTATTTTAAAGAATCCATAGTCTTTTTTTTATGGGGATCATGACATATTAAATGGGTTTTTTCATAATCCCCTCCTAATTTTTTATTATTTTTTTGCAAAGTTTTTAATATTTTATTATTTTTACATGTAATTATATTAAAAAAAATAATTATGTCCCACACTAATATCATTTATTCAGTTAGTTTAATGAATTTTATATTTAAATTATTTTATTGATAAAAAAAATAATATTTTATTTAATGCGCCGGTGAACATATCTATATATGTGAGATAATATAGTCTCTGTAAGAAGTGGTATTGATAGGATTTTTATCAAATCTTAATAAAATGATCTTTGACAGTATACACTGTTGATATCTGCCTACTTAAACTACTACAACAGGCTCATCCTAAGATCTGCCATGCCTATCCACAATCAGCTTTGAGAAATCCCACAAATTTAGGGTATTTCAAAGCCGGACAAAAGGCTATTACAATGACCATATCTGTCAGGTTCGGTATAAAGATTATCCGTTAACTTTGTTTTAGATAATTTTGGTACATGCATAAACACACACACACACACACACACAAGTTCTATGAGATTTTAAGTACAGACAAGTTCAAAGAATCGAATAAACACACACCATTTTACAGACTAAGTTGTCTTAACCGAACAAAATATTACAATAATTTAAAACTTCCGACCATGGCAATGATTGAGAGATCCAATTCACATGAAAATAAGCTTTCCTTCTTCAAGGCTCAGCTTATGCTTTCTCCTAAGAATATGAAGCTTTTTTTTTTAATGTCTTTGGTTTTAGTCTCTTCAATGTAGTTGTTGTTTTCTGAGAATTTTAACATCTTTATTCTCCGATGTTCCCAGAAAAAAATGGTTTCTTTACAATTCACGTACTAGTCTGTGCTTGGCTCGCCTGAACCATGACGTTCTCTTCTTATCATATCTAGAATATCTTGAACTACTTCAGACATCAATGGTCTGAATTCTGGTTGAGACTGTTCCAAAGAAAAACACTTTTGGTCAATCAAACACAAACATAAGCATCTAATCATAGTTTTTTTTTGCGAAACCACTTATTCATACAAGAACTATTGGCCGTGGTTACGAATTGTACAATTTCTTTGGTGATGTATAATTTTATACATAGTTTTTTAAAAAAAAATCTATTTATTCATACATGTATTTAACGATTAGTCAATTTATACATGTATGAATAAGACAATTCCAAAACTTGATATATGAAATCTCACAACATCAAAAAAATGTTTGAATTGTAACCAAGGCCAATAGTTTCTGGGTGGTGGTGGTGGGGGGGGGGGAACAGTTTATTTAAACATGAACTATTGGCTGCGGTTACGATTCCTATATTTTTTTAGTGTTGCGCGATTTTATACATAAATTTCTAAATTGCCCGACGAATTTTTACCTGAACACATCGGGAAATTATATCGGCAAAATGTGACAACGACTTTGCAGGGTATTCTCCATTAAGAGATGGATCAACCATTTTGCCTAATGCATCGATATCGTGAAGTTGCGGGATTGCCCACCTCACCAAGAACTGCTCTCCTCTACTTCGGTCCCTATAAACCAAGTCATATGAATACACATTTACCCGAAAGTTAAAGCAAAGACAACGATTTGACAAGTGCATACCTGTCGTAGGACATTCTACCGGTTAAGAGTTCTAACATAACAACACCAAAACTGTATACATCACTCTGCCATGTATAGATTCCTGAGTCGAATTCTGGAGCTCCATATCCGTAAGCGGCTAGCAATTGTCCTGATAGCTGATTATTATAATAAGAACACAGTTTAGTTTTTACATCTTGAAAATTGCAGCTGGAGCTCAGAAATTGGCTGGGTCACCCGCCCGCTAAGCCAAACCGGCACCACAAAAATGCGGTTATGACATGAACTTTTAAGTCCAAAATAGTGGTTGATCGAATATAGCTCATATATGCATGTTATTACGGGAAAGTGTCTGCGGACAGCCCATTGGCTGTTTGATCAACGTATTAAGCCGAACAAATGTCAATTTTATCCAACTACCCAATTACCAAACTCCCATATCGACCTGTCCGCACCACACGAGCCAGCCCAACCCAAGAACAAGTTAGCCCATTTTGCCTACTTTTAAAAATGTTTTTTTTTCAGAAAAAATGGTCTGGCCCATGGACAAGCCCACAGTCACCGCTTGTCCACGCAATGCGATTATGGTCACAAAGTTTTTAACCCGCTTGTGATTCATATCATCCGCCCATTCGCTTTTTAAAAAGACCACGGTAGGCACCCACCAAACCGCTTTGACACTTCTAATTATATGATCTTTACAACCAACAGAATCAAAAGCTCATTGGGGTTTTAGTACTTTACCTGACTCACAGAGCCTGATGATATTAATGGAGCCAAACCACAATCAGAAACAAGAACACTCAGATCATCGTCGAGTAGAAGATTCGCTGATTTGAAGTTTCTGTGTATGATAGGTGGTTCACACACCTCATGCAAGTACCTTCAACATTAACCAAAAGTCAGAAATCGTCGAAATTGGGTACAAAGGTTTAAATTTTCAATGTTGAAGTAAGAACAAGTAACTAACTCGAGGGCTCGAGCAGCTCCAAGCGCCATTCTGATACGAGAATTCCACGAAAGCTTCTTCTTGAATTCATCATCTGACTGCAACCCATCTTGTAGTGTACCGTTACTGCAATATTCATAGACTAATAGTCTTTGATCGTGCTCAGCGCAGTAACCGACGAGTTCGACGATATTGGCATGGCGAATCCGATCTATATCGTTCACTAGTTCGATAAATTCGTGATCTTTTTGCTGTTGAGAAGCTCTCTTGTCCAACTTCTTGACAGCAAAGAGCTGTAAAAAGATTTAAAGATAAAAAATTTAGAACAAAAGGGAAATATTTTTTAAAAAATACACGAACTTATCAAAAAACGCATATTTAAACACTAATTTTTTTTTTAAGTGTTAAACAATAATACATAATAAATTTATAGTTGGTTTAACAAAATAATTTTTAAAAATAATGCTAAAATTGTCAATTTCTTTTAACTTTTAGTCGTTTTTTGTCCAAAACTTTTATTAAAGAATTTTTTTCTCCCAATATTTTC
Source organism: Heliophila coronopifolia (assembly GCA_900406365.1). NCBI lineage: Eukaryota > Viridiplantae > Streptophyta > Magnoliopsida > Brassicales > Brassicaceae > Heliophila > Heliophila coronopifolia. Next base: position 17,134 of record OVAW01000149.1, on the reverse strand, counting down.
AAAGTGAAATCCAGAGTTTGTCACCGGCATCGACTAGACTCTTGTCCTAAATTGAAGAGCCCTAGTAGCCGCCATTGATAAAATTTGTAGATTTTATTTTAGAAATTTTGGGCGAAAATGCCTTAACAGAAGTTTTGAGCAAAAATTGATAAAAATGTTAATAAAAGTTTACAATTATTAACGCTATTTTGTGTAATATTTTGCTAAGCCATGTTTTTTTGCCACATACCAAATTTGTGTTTTTTTTTAAATTTGTTTTTTAATCATTTTTCTACAACCAAAACATAGTTTCTGAGCCTATAATGTTTGAATTAAAGTGCATTGTACCTTTCCATTCGGAAGACGGGCTCTATAAACATTCCCGAGCATGCCCGAGCCGATGAGATTTTCCTGAGAGAAGCTTTCGGTGTATTGTTGAAGAGAAGCAATGGAATAGTGCTTCACAGAAGTTAAAGGTAAGTGTTTTTTAGGAGAAGGCTTCTTAAAGGGTCTTTCGGGCGACACAATTGGCTTAACGGTGACATTCTCAGCCAAAGGAGGAGGTGGTGGTGGTGGTGGAGGCGGAGGTGGTGGTGGCATCAACATCGAAAAGTCAATATATTCACTTTCTTGTCTTGATATAGGTGCAGGAGGTCTTTTTAACCTCTCAAGGTCATGTAAAACCTTTGGTTCCTCTCTTGCTGCCGGAAACGGTTCTCTTTGAACTGTTCATACGCACAAACCAAACATTATTTATCAAAGTACGACAAGGGTAGGCACGTTTTCCAACCCGTTCCCGTCTCAAAATTTCATCCCATATGGTAATGAATTCCCGTACGGGACAAACTTTTCAGTTCCTGATCGGAAATGGGAAGTCCCATTCGGTCTCGTTCTATTTGGAACGGGTATTTTACATATACATGTGTTATATACATTTCTATATAATACTTACAATTTTATCAATTAATTTTTTTTATATATTGTATAAGTTTAAAGATGTTTTTTTACTACATAAGTTTTTTTAAAGAATTTGGTAGACAATCACTAACGACAAATAATAATAATTGATCTATTAAATATTAATATATGAAATTGTAACAATTATTTTGATCGTTGGAAAATATTTGATTGATATTAGATTAATTATGTTTTGTATTTTAGTTTTGCAAGTTTTATTTGTCAACTAACAAAATGTCAAAAATTTTTGGAAATTCTAGTGCTCGTCCCATCCCGGATTTATTATGGGCACAAATGGGACATTTATTCTGTTCTCAATAAATACCGTCACGAATGGTATATTTTAATCTTACCTTTTTCGGATCGAACGGGTGGTGGCAAGACTGGAGGACCGTGCTCCAGAGCATTCTCTCTGCCTCCTCTATCAGCACCAACTTGATGGCGTTTACTAGCATGCTCTCTTCGTCGTCTTGCGCAATTTGGCCACAGCAAGAGTATGGCTAAAACCAGAATAACGAAGGCGAGAACCCCGGCGAATGCTATGAGGACTATCCGTTTAGTATGTGAAGAGCTTTTTCCGTTCGAATTCTTGGAGCTTGTTCCTTCCGAAGCAGGAGGTCGATCGGAAGCTTTTCCTCGAGTCCTATTCACTGCAGGAGGTGATCCTCCGAAAAATGGAGGGGTTGGAGCTGGTTTTGTTGGAGATATAGACGGAGACAATGATGGTGCAACCGGTGTGGATGCATTGAATTGGTTTCCTTCATTTCTGCATCACCAATTTAAACATACACAAGAGCAACTATAAGAAACTGAAATGCCTAATAGGATTACTAACACATAGAATTCAATCGTACTTACAGGAAATTTGGTATGCTTAGCAGTTTCTCCGGTATGGGTCCCGAGAAGAGATTATTCTCTATGTTTCTGTATCAACAAAATACATAAAAATCAAGACTTTTTGCAGGATTATGTTGGAACTATTTTTGAGAGAAAGAAACATTACAAGTCATTAAGAGGAAGGTCTTGAAGAACATCAATAGTTCCCGAGAGCTGATTGTTCTGAACATGTCTGAGAAATTCAGATATCAGCTTTAGTGAAGACCGAAAGCAAGCGAGACTCATCAGAAAAGGAACAAAACTTACAATGTTGTAAGAGATGATAAACTTTCCATTGAAGGAGGCAATGTACCGCTTAAATTATTAGTCGATATATCTCTGCACAAAGATATCAGATCATCAAATAAACCAATAAAAACAGTAACTATTCACCAAACAATAAACAAGCTAGAAGCATACAGATTAATCAGCCCAACAAGGTTTTGAAACACATCGGGTAGTTCTCCCGAGAGAAGGTTATTGTTCAACGACCTGAAAAACAAACCGTATGATTTTCATCAAAACAAGTGACTGGAAGTAGATATTTGGAGTACTAAGAACTTACATTGCATTCAGAAAACTCAATGTTCCTAAAGATTCCGGGATGCTTCCGGTGAATTGATTAGCTGAAAGAAAACTGCAAAAAAAGGTAAACAGCATTATCATACAAACTGTTGTAGCAACTAATAATGCAATGTAACCGGTTAATTAGAATGTTTATACATACAAAGACTGCAATGTAACCGGTAAATTAGACGGTATGTATCCTCCGATTTGATTGTTGCTGAAATCTCTGGAAACAACATGAACATAGGTTACAAAAATAGACCCGAAATGACTTAACGAAATTGTTAGATTTGTGTATAAATTCTTACATTTCCCTGATGGAAGTGAACTTAACTAAGTTGTCACCAAGCTCCCCTTGCAAATTCGCGGCATTTAGAGTTCTGTAACCACACAAAAATCGAATTAATAACAAAAAAAACATAACTCAAAAGTTGTTATTTCCGACATTAAATTTTAGAAATTACAGGCTTTCGGCTCAAAACCAATTGACAATAGATTCATGAACTTTATATACAACTCGACCAATATTTTGAGCTTGAGTTTATGGGTTTGAACATTAAAGGTGGTTCACAGTCGAAAAATTGAAACTATGGATTAAGCTTCACACATAACACTAAGTGGAAGTGAGTGTGAAAACCCCCCATGAACTTTATATAAAATTCTATAAATCTCTTGATTTTCGGTATGGGACAGTGTTTAAGAACTAAGAAGGACTTACATGCTAATTATATCAGAAACATTGCAGATAACACCTTGCCAAGCTTCGCCACATGGATCTCCAGCAGAAGCTACCCAACCAGGAAGAACAGGTGAGCCCAGTGCAGCGTATAAACCATTAATTGCAGCAACTGTTTCAAATTACAGCAATGCTGATTAACTCACAGAAAACGAATTCTGAAAAATCCTCACAGATCTCATAAATCTCAACTCAATTCAGTGAAATCTAGAACCAAAAATCGAAGCTTTTTTATAAGTTCTTACCGTCATCGGGATTAGTAGCAGCTAACGAGATCGATGGAATCCAGATCAGTAAAGACAAGAACAGAGTAAGAAACAGACAGTAGATCTTAAAAGCCATTGTTCGAAGTCAGAATCTGTCACAAAAACCCATCAAAATTAGAGCCAAAATCATAATGAAAACGACAAGATCCGTAACAAAATCAAAGGTGATTATCATAAGAAAAAACTCACTTCATTTTCAACAACGGTTGGTGAATTCAAAGAAAAAGGAGAGAAAAAAGTTTAAAACTTTAAATTACCCAGAAAAAAAATGCCAACTTTTTTTTTTAATTATCTTTGTGGGTAAGGAGAGGATGCGATTTAAGACAGAACTTAAAAGCCAAGTTTTCGTCTTTGGAAAGTTTTTTTTTTACAGTCAATAATTTAACACTCGAGTTTCATAAGCTCGACATTCGAGGAACATCGAAACAAAACTAAATAAAGACCCAGAAAGTAAAAAAAGGAAACTTTTTACTAATTTCAGAGAAAATAAAAATAAACCCTAAAGGTGTAAGAAAGGCCTCAGTTTTTTCATTACAGAAGTCACCAGGAAGCTCTGTGTGTGTTTTATGGGGTTTAAATTAAAGAAAGAATTTTTGACTAATGTTTTACTGTAGCTTGCAGATAAGTAATAGAGAAATTTGAAAAAGAAGAAGACTGATAATATAAATTATTAAAAATAATAAAGTAGATTAATTAGTCAGTCAAATAATTAATTTGTAGTTAGATAATGTGTTGGACAACTGTATTCCTATATTACGTTTGGAGGCAAGTTGCGTCTTGTTGGTCTTGTCTTCAAGATTCTTCAGACTTGTTTCAAAGTTTGTCAATTTCTAAAGACAATAACCAGAATACTCGGAATTATAGGATTTTTAGATTTCTTTTTTCCACACGGAATATAGGATTGTAGTTAAGTCGGTTGTTAGGTACAATATTATTCAAATAATATATTTTTTTTCCAAAAGAAATAAAAAGTTTAAGAATATATAATAATTCATATATTTCTTACAAAAGAAAAACATTTATAGAAAAAAATAAAACAAACATGTTAACAAAATGTTGGTTGTCAATGAGGTCTTGAAATCGGAGGCGGAAGCATAACTAAACTTTGAAGTTATTTTTTAACATATCCGGTTCTAAGGAGAGTCGAAGGAAATTCGATCCGATTTCTAATTTTTTAAAAAATATTTTTATTAGTTTTAAATATTATTGAAAAAAATTAAGAAAGTAGTCATTTATTTATTTCCGGCCTCTAAAAATTTTTAGATAATGTCAAGACCGGTCCTGTTTTTTATTTTTTTTCTTGTTTTAAATAAAGTTTAAAACTAATATGATATTTTTTAAATATTTGGAGTCGGAGCTAATGGTAAATTAATTTACTAAATTTTTCTGGAAAAAAATACTAATTTCTTTTTTAAAAAACAAGTGCATATAGTAATTATTATTTTTATATAGTAAATGAATATTTAATATAATTTCTTCTTTGAAAAAAAAACATTTAATAGGAAAAAAAGCAAAACGAATATATTAGCAAAATGTTGGGCGTAAATAAAATAAAATGGTTGGATGAAAAGAGACGGTAAAAAGACGTTGATGTGAAAACGGTAAATGATTAAAAAAAAAAAAAGAAAAAAAAAAGAAAAAGATGGAATTGGATTCTCATGACTGTTTTCTTGCTGGCGACTGTCACATGCTCTTCGTTGTCGTCTTACGTCTATATTCCACGTCAGCTTCTCATCCACTTTCTATTTTTTATTTTTTTTGTTATCAGCACTCTTTTATTTTCTTATTAATCCAAGTAATTGTTTCTTTTCCTTGACACGAAAAAACCTTGGAAAAAAAAAAGAAAGTAATTGTTAATAGTTTTAAAAATAGACACAATTATATACATATAACAGTTAACAGATGAGAGTTCTGAAAAAACTACAATCAGATTGCTTTATATATAACATATTAGTATTGTATATATAACAAATAGTTATATATATACTAAATAATACTATTTTATTTTACATAAATTGACTTTTTTATTGAGAATCTTCTTTTTTTTTTTGTATTGAGAATCCTCATTCTTTCATCCTTCTTGCTCATATCTTATCCATAAAAAAATATATTTTTTTCATTATATCATGCACTGAATTAAAAAAAAAAGGGATAGACCAAACAATTTTCGAAAAAGTGATAAATGATTTGAAGTCTAAACATGTCATTATATACTATAAAACAATATTTTTATATGGTTGGAAATATACTAAAAGATGTCTCTCTCACTTATTTTTGCATTTATTTATTTAAATGGACAGATCGTACTAACCAACAACCGATTGATAAGTTAAGGAAACCCTTACCCATGATTGGTTCATTACTGATTTAAAAAAAAATATATATATAAATGATATCAGTATGTCTCTGACTCTCTGTCACAAAATATGATTGCTTTCGAATATTATTAGAAACAAAACAACAAATTACTAGTAAATAATTACATGTTTTAGGTTAAGGAAAAATTACTAAATTTTCACACAAATTTTGAAACAGTATATGCCCAATATTCTAAAGAAGAATAGACATACGTTTGGTTCACAAGTTTAAAAATAGTAAGCCTACAGCCTTAAGTGTGGTCCAATTTGGTAGACCAAGTAAATTGTTTTTGATTTGGCCCTCGTTTTTAGAGCTGTCTGGTCCCTACGGCTCTGCAACTAGTTAACCGCCAGCAAAGTCAGCTATGTTCTGTCAGATATGATCCTGCTTTTAGCAGACATAATGTCTACAGAAACTTCCTCAAAATCAAATATTATACATATCTAGAGATATGTCGATTTAGGCTTAGTCCTACTTAAAAGTGTCATGGACATAACCTTTGATTTATATATGTCTGCAGGTAAACAACGTTTAATCATCTGAAGCTCTTTCACAGATATTAGCTACGACATGTTCAAGCATATGACTTGTAGGAAACATCAAAATCTTTCTTTATTGAATTCTTATCCTCAAAATGTAGATTACAGAACCCTAACTGGATCTCCATAGCTTCTCTCTTTGGAATCCAATCCCTTCCTAACAAACCAATCGTTTGTTACTACTGCTCGCACAATACAAGCATGACTTCCTTTTCCCCTAGAGACTCTTATTTATATCCCTCTAATACTAATAACAATTCTAACTGCCCTAACAATATATTCCAACTAAATCACTAGACTCTCTTCCTCAGGTGCCAAAGCTTCTCTATTTCTTTATTCTTCTTCATCTATACATTTAGAGAGACCCAAGCCTTTAAAAGTTCAAGGATATACTGAAGCTGGGACAAGAAACTCGTCACTACAAAAGAAGCAAGTGTGTTGCAGAGAAGACAAATATATTGGGGGAGGTTAGCATGAAACTAGTTGGTTAAATTAAACATTCAAGCGGTTTTAACCTTAAGGCCAAAAGGGCATCAATCTCTGGGAATTACCAATCACAATCAGTGTGGATAAAGAACTCTAAAAACTGTGTTCAGGGGTTAGTTGCTTACACTGTCTAAAGAAGCATCCTACTGGGTTTCATGACTTGTACCACCCTGTGCCTTGGTATTTTAAAATCCGATACACCAGGCAGGCAATGCTCCTTAGGAATGAAGGCTAAGGCATCAAAGGAACACCAAATGATTAGCAATAGACAAACAAAAGTAAAAGTTAATAGATGAACTACATCAAGCAGAAACTCACAAAGAAGACTGAAGCATTCAATAAAAGTGAGAATTCTACAAGTATCTGCTGAAAACACTCCAGTAAAATAATATCAGTTCTGGCTAATAAAGAAAAACATGAAAGTTTAAAAGGAAATTGTTACTCTCATCAAGCAGCCTTCTCTTCCTTGCTCAACGCGATCACTACTTTCTTCAAGATGACTTCAGTAGGCTGGTGTGCATTCTCCACCGCCTTGGAGATAGCTTGCCACTTCTCACCATGCTTTGGCTCTGCAGCTACGCATTTAGCCAGGACTTCCTTCTGGGTCTCCTCAGTGCCATGTTGAAGTTCAAATTTGTAGAACAAAGCCCAGAAATCACCAATACCTGGGGCAAGGGTAACCACCCGTGTAAACCACGATCTAGCTTTCTCCACCTTCTTGTCTTGCCAAAAGAGCTTTGCTACAGCTGCAGTCACATGTGGGTCGTGATTGCTACATTTCTTCATCGCATCCATACTCTTTGTTTTCCGGCGAGGACGTGGCGCCATCTCAATGTCAGCAGCCAAGAGGATACCACTGTTGGGACATTCTTGCAGAGCCTTTGACATCAAATGCTCTGCATCTCTCTTGTTGTCGTGCCTCAGTTCTGTACGAATAGCAGCTAACCACAGCTCAGCCCCTTGAGGATTCTTCTTCCTGGCCGTGGTGAGAACAGCTCGAGCTTTGTTCAGCCCATTCATTTTCTCTACAAGATTAGCAAGCGAGAGCCATAGTGGTATGCAGTGGGGACAGTGACTCAAACCAGACTCATAAGCTTTCTTGGCTTGTTCCAGATGCCCCAACCGTTCCTCGAGCTGCCCAAGCATCAACCAAAGCTTGAAGAATGTTGGGCTTTGCTTCAAGCCATCATCAAGAAAACTCCTTTCTTCCTCTAAGTTGCCAAGTTCCCTCGCAACAATGGCTGATTTCATCCAGACCCTCTCAGTCCCTCCTCTTTCCCTTGCTTTTGCGAGAAGCATCCTCGCCCTCTTCGGCTCTTTGTTCTCAAACTCTAGCTTGAAAGCAGCAAGCCAGATTTCCTCAGAGTCAGGAATTGCAGCATAAGCCTCTTGTAGAATGGCACGAGCTGCTGGAACATCTCCAGCAAGCCACTTCTCCTTGGCACCCATTAGCCAGAGAACCTCAGCCTGAGGGACATATGTCACAGCCTTACGCAACAAGGCATCAAGAGACTCCCTAGTCCCATGGCTCTTCTCAAGCTGCGCTGCTTTAAGCCAAATACTTTTCTTTGTCAAGAAGACAGTAAGAGCATGGGCGTATATGGCTCTCGCGGTCTCAATGGAACCCCTCTTCTTGCACTCATCTGCATCAGCAACCCAAGTTCTCTTTCTATCCTCTTCCTCAACTCCAATACCAATAGTGTTCTTAATAATTGCCTGGCATGTTGCGACAGATCCCGCTCTCTCAGAGGCCTCAGCCTCATTCATCCAATTTTCACGGTCAATGACAACCCCTTCTCTCTGCAGTCTCTTTATACCCTTATCGATAATCTGTCCCACCATAGCCTTGTTCCCATTAGCTTCCTCTAGCTTAGCAGCGGTGATCCAAATCAACGGCTCTTTTGGAAGCTTCTCTCTAGCTCTATTCAACACTTTCTTTGAATTTTCATATGTTTCAAGCCTTGCAAGTGCCACCCATAGCTCTAGATGCAAAGGGCAGCACTCCACTGCCCTGTGAAGCAAAATCCTTGCATCTTCCTCATTAGCCAACTCAACAACAGCTTTCCATAGCCTTACAGAGTCTGGAATATGTTCCAAGCCTTTTCTCAACACCCTACTCTTGTTCTCCTCATCATGCTCCAGCTTCGTAGCCTCCAACCATAGCTTCACTGAATTGGGTATTAGCTTAATTCCCTTTGCAATCACCGCCTTAGCATCTTCTGGATTGGCCAACCTACATGCTTCAAGCCAAACATCCTCATTTTTCGGGCACTCTTCGCAGCCCCTCTGAATCTGAAGCCTAGCTGCTTTAATCTTCCCATCCATTTCCTCCACTCTAGCGGCAGCAATCCATCCATTAGGATTCTTTGGATTCGACTGGGTTAGACTTTTGTATAACAATCTAGCTCTGTTTCGATCATAAATCTCTTCATCAGTGGTTCTTTTCATACTCTTCAGGTCAGTCAAGTAGCCTTTAGGATCCACAACAGTTTGCCCCGAAACTGAATCCGATAACCTATCAAGCTTCAGAGACAACACAGTACCTCTTCCCTCACCGACAGCAGTCAAGTCTGTCACAGGGGTCTGCGACCAGGGCGTCTCTGACCCACCAGCAGCTCTGCTCTTTGGGTCTAAAGCCATAACAAGCTCTTTTTCCTTCTTTGCCTTCTCCAAAAGCGTATCAGGAATAGGCACAAAGCTCTCAAACTTCTTCTTCTTGTTCCTCAGTGAGTAATCCCCAATCTCAGGGATACTATCCCATTCATCTGCAGACAAAGTGTGTAATTTTCTCTTCAAATCCGCAAACTGCTCAGTAATTTTAGGGTTTGAGGCTCTGTATTTCTCAATTTCCTCCTTCAGCTTCGCTTCTCTCCGATCTTTCCTCCTAGAATCCATCCTCTGATCAATGGACTCCCATATCGCATCAGCCTCTTTATCATCTTCATCGTACTCTGCATTAGAGAACAAACCCGCATCGTTCCCTTCAAACTCATCAAACTTCTGATTCTCATCATACCCTTTCTCCTCAGCTTCTTCATCATCATCCGCCTCACTTGGCTTCCCTGCCCCACGACCTACTCCAGGAGCAGCCGCTGTAGCCGCGGCTGAACGATCAGGCAAATCCGGAGCAGCACGAGCAGGACCAATATCAGACCGGGTAGTAAACCCTGTAGCACCACGACCCAAACCCGCGACATAATTCGAGGGAGGCTTTGAATTGAGGAAATCGAGGCGAGGCTTCGGCGGAGCTGCTCCCTGCATCCCACCAAAAAGAGGGACATGAACAACTAAAGTAGAGAAACGACAAACACCGAGATCGGATAATAGGATCGAATCAAAATCATTCGAATCTGCGAACACGCGATTAGGGTTTCGCATACGGAGCGAGTAACGAACGAAAGGTTGTGGAATATCATTGCGTTGGTGGACTAATTGTTCGAAGGCTGAGATGGTGGTGGAATTAGGGTTCAAATCGAACGATAGAGTCTTCCCGTTGGGAATCGAGAGGAACACCATAGTTCCCTATTTAAGATTTAGCCGGTAAAAGAAACAGAGCGATTCTTAAACCGCGACTACCGCAAATATAAAGGGGTGCGGATGAATTGAAGTAAAGACGGTGGACTATTTAATGGGCTTATTATTGGTGAAAGCCCAATTAAATGACTTCCGATATGGGCGGTGTGTTTTGGTTCGATACGACGTCGTTGCCTAAGAAACAGAAACAAAAAAACATAAAATGCGGTGAGCGTGGATCGAACACGCGACCTTCAGATCTTCAGTCTGACGCTCTCCCAACTGAGCTATCCCCGCTTACTGATAATTCTCAAAAAATACTGTACTCATATTTTCTAGGTACGAGCAAAGTTAGTAAAATACAATTTCTTGGATTGAACCTTTTGGTAAATCTTTTAAACTAATCTAAACCTATAACTTTTGTTTTTTTGTGTGTTTGACTACATCCTACATGGCTATATCCTACATGTATCTTACTATGTGATGCATGACTATATATACTCAGGATGAAATCAGATCATATATATACATTTCGTAAAATGAATTATCATTCAGTAATTATATATAGTTCATTGAAGAAATTATATATTATTTTTCATAAACTATTGATATGTGTAAATCGTTCTATCACTCCTCTGATTTTTTCTTATATAGAACAGTTGAAAACCAATGACATTGATATATTAGCCCAATGTTCATCTGGTCCCTCCCCATATTAACTTTGACTTTTGTGTCTCATGTTCTGTGATTGTATATGCATAAATGGAAATTTAAGGACCATTGTTTAGGTTACAAAAATGGGGACCTCTAGACTGCGCGATTCTTTATCACAATTTCATGAGACTGTTTTGTCTCTACAAGTTAGTGGTTAATTTTTGGTTCACTTATTTTTCCACCAGGATATATTTTTTTTTTTTTTTAAAGAGAATGTTTTGACCAAAATATTTAAACCAATCATTTATATATACAATTAAAAAAATTATGGACATGTTCCCGTATTTTTACGACCGGCTTGCTAGGAAGCAGATCAAATATGACCCTCGACTCATTATAAAATATATTTTAAAACTTGGTTTGACTATATATATATAAATTGGCGATTAATGCACAAAAAAAAATATCTTGAGTTATAAAAAATTCAAATTTAAAAATGTTTGTTTTGATTTTTTCCTTTTTAGCTATTTTTGTTTTACCATAACTTTTTAATTAAATCTTTTTTTTCCGAGACACCTGAGTTCAACTTCGGTCATCATGTAGAACAGTAGTGACAACCATTGGACCCTTTGATATTCCACCATTTTTTAACTACTTAATAATCATAATATTATTTTTATTTGCATTATAATATTGAAAAAAATATCGTCAAAGTTTATATTGCTTCTTTTTTTTTTTCTTTTTTATCTTGATATTGCTTTTTTTAAAAAACTTGAAGATATACTTTGCAATTTTTTTTTTGGTAGTTTTTTATGGACTATTCCATATAAATTAAAATTTAGAGGTCCGAATATAATTTGTTTTTAAATCTTATAAAAACATAACAATAAAATATTTAAAAAAAAAATTGAACGGGATCTAGTGAGAGTTTGAGATAGCATTGCGTATATGAAGGTGTAAGGACCATTGTCTAGGGTTACAAAATGGGGGGCCTCTAGGTTGAAGAATTTAACATTTAAGAAGTTGCTGAGAAACTTCAAATGTTGTTTAAATAGGTAAGAAATAAACATATTTTTAAATATTAAGACAAAGAATATAGCTCAAGGAAACAATAAAGAAGATGTGTTCCTTATTAGTTCTTTGTTTTGTCTTCACAAGCTTTGGTTTTGCTTCTGCTGAATCAGAAACATGCATACAAAACAACAAGCATTCCATACCCAATGGTACATACGATTCAACTCGCCGTCAAATTCTCTCATCTCTTCCTTCCAATACCGCAGGTCAAGATGGTTTCTACAACGGTTCAATTGGAGAAGAACCAAACCGGGTTTACGCACTAGGGATTTGCATTCCAAGATCAACTGCAGCTGACTGTTCTAGTTGTATCAAGACTGCATCTGACACGTTAACTCAGCAATGTCCTAACCAGACGGATGCGTATTACTGGACACTTGAACCAACGGCTTGCCTTGTCCGCTACTCCAACATTTCTTTCTCAGGATCTTCAGGCCATTGGGATACTGTACCGAATTATGTGGTCTACAACACCGCAAATATCGACAAAAATCTAACGGACTTCAAAACAATATGGGATAACTTGATTGGTCGTGTGATTGTTGCAGCCTCCAAAACAAGAAGCACACCTTCGTCTAGTAATAATCATTACAACGCTGACGTTGCAGCCTTGTCGGAATTTGTAAATATATATGCATTAATGCAATGCACACCAGATACTTCTACTGGTGATTGTGATAGCTGTTTGCGACAAAGCGTAAGGGACTTCCAGTCGTGCTGTGCTCAGCAAATAGGAGGCTATGTTATGCGGCCAATCTGCTTTTTCCGGTGGCAAATGTTTTCATTCTCAAAAGCTTTTGGCAACATTAGGTTGGCTCCTCCTCCGCTGCCGTTGCAACCTCCTTCGGCCACCACAGATATTAGTAGGGGCGGAGGTACATCATTTTAAATAGGGGATACATGCACACAATAACTTTTTTTTAGTTTTCGAAGTAAAATCAATTCGGTTTCGTTTTTTTTCAAAACTTCGAAAAATTTAGTTGTTAGAAATTTTTTTCTGGTCGGGATTCGGAAAATTTCCCGACCAAATCTGAATCTTATCAACTAAAATATTTTCTCCCAAACGAAAAAAATTAGCAAATCTGAATTGAAACCGAATTTTGTATTTTGATTTAGTTCAGAGATTTTCCATTTTGATGCCTGACCTTTTGCCGACTTGGGCTAACCCCGGCCCTGTTTATTTTTTCACTTCTATCTAATATCTACTACTTATAAAAACCAAATCATTTTTAACTATAGTTCATTTTCTTAAATTGTTGGTTTATGCACTCATCAAAATTATATTTTTTTATTCTTATAAATTTCATTTTGAGCCCCATGAAAATAATATATTATTATTTGATTCACAAAGATTTTTGTTTGGAGCCCATAAAAATATAATCTGGATCTACCTCTCACTATTACATGAACTTGTTAAAACGTTCATAAGGTTATATTTAACAGTCGCAGGTACTAGAAAAAATTCAACAAAAGCTATTTTGGAAATTGGTGTTCCGATTTTAGTAGTCATATTCATCATAATCATCATCTTGGTATTGCTTGCTCGGCGATCTTCTTTACTTTGTTGGAAGACAAAATCAAACCAAGGAATCGAGCTTGATCATTGTAAGTGTTCATTTCTTGGGTTTCTTCTTATGCAACGTTGTAAGCATAACTCAAAAATCCGATAAACCAACGAGCAAACTTGACAAATTATTATCAAAACCTTTGACTAAGTTATTTTGTCGGTTTACCTGATTTTTCAGACTAATTAAAAATAGCTATGGTTATCAATGGGTAATTAAGCTCCAATTCATCAAATTTTACCTAAAAACTACACGAACTATTTCCGCGTGCTGAAAAATACACCAATTCGATTTTCTCATCCAAAACAAACATAAACAATTCAAAATTGTAATTCGTCTTAAATCCGTTTAAATGTGGTTTAAAATTAAATGCAAATACTCCGAAGTAATCATCCAAAACAAACATAAATAGACAATCTAAAAACAGCCAAGATGATATGAAGTAATCATCCAGCACCACGAGTAACAACTCTCGTTTAATTTTAAACTCCGTTTAAACGGATGTAAGTTCCGTTAAGAAGAATTACAATTTTGAATAGTTTATGTTTTTTTCGGTCCGAAAATCGAATTGGTGTAATTTTCGGCACGCGAAAATAGTTTTTGTAGTTTTTAGATAAAATTTTATGAATTGAATTATTTAACAAGTTTTTTCCCTAAATTTTTTTAAAACTATAGTATAGATGTCCAAAGTTGGGGTGAAACCAGTTTTACAGGGTATAGTTAAGGGGGAAATAAAACTAACCCTTACATTTTGTTTGTGATCGATGTCTAAATACCTACCTTGTTGGGTTTCATACTATGGTCGGACCTCATTAGAGTATAAGATAATAATAACTTCTTGTTTGGTGATAATGGATATTGTGCGTGGTCTTTGATTGTGTAGCTAGTATTACATCTATACATTCCCTCCAATTCGATTTTAAGACAATTGAACTTGCAACTGACAAATTTTCAAGTTGTAATAAGCTCGGTGAAGGTGGATTTGGTGAAGTTTTCAAGGTGACATTTTCATAGCTAATGCCTAATTGGTTCATGAAAATACTTTGAATTGCATAGTTAAAGTAAGCTGATCATATTGATGTTATTTGTACAGGGTACATTGCCTAGTGGAACAGAAATTGCAGTGAAGAGATTGTCAAGAACATCAGCACAAGGTGTACAAGAGTTCAGAAACGAGGTTATTCTTGTTGCAAAACTTCAACATAGGAATCTTGTTAGGCTTCTTGGGTTTTGTCTGGAAGAAGAAGAAGAAAAGATACTTGTTTACGAGTTTGTCCCTAACAAGAGCCTCGATTACTTCCTCTTTGGTATGTCGAATTTCCTTGTTTAATATATATATATATATATATATATATATTTATTTTTTTCNATATATATATATATATATATATATATATTTATTTTTTTCTTGATAGGATTCTAATTAAAAACCAAATCGACAGTTAGTAGATTGATCCATGCATGGATGTAGCTAGGGAGGGAAATTTTTTTTGGACCCCCTAAAGTTTTTTTAGCCTCTCTAAATTCTCATCCCGGATATCATGTCACTTATATGCTACTTAGGTTCCAACATAATTAAAATTCTACTTCAAGATCGACAAAATCTATGTGGTTCACTATTGACTAAGAGTACAAAATGAGCTCTGGTACCATATTAAGTTTTATAGAATTCCAATTCAAAATCCGTTGGCAATAAATGGATTGACTCATATAATAATCATGTGTCAATGCAACTACCTATGTGAGATATTCAACATTATATTAACTATATTCAATGTGTCATGTTTATAACCACTTTTTTCTATTTGTAGACTCTACAAAACAAGGACAATTAGACTGGACAAAACGGTACAACATTATCGGGGGAATTACTCGAGGAATTTTATATCTTCATCAAGACTCACGGCTCACAATCATACATCGTGATCTCAAAGCCAGTAATATTCTCCTAGATGCCGATATGAACCCGAAAATCGCTGATTTTGGAATGGCTAGAATTTTTGGGATAGACCAAAGTGGAGCTAATACAAACATAATAGTTGGGACACGGTATGGTCAATTTACTAAATGTTCAATAATGTATCCTTAACCGGTCTAATCGACTTTTCTTATGGCTTTTGTTCTTGTAGAGGTTACATGTCGCCAGAATATGTAAACCAAGGAGTGTATTCAACTAAATCCGATGTCTATAGTTTTGGAGTCTTAGTTCTTGAGATTATATGCGGCCGAAAGAACAGATTTGTTAACCAGGCAGACACTATAGTCCAGAATTTGGTCACATATGTAAGTACCAAAAAACCCTAGTCTTAAATTCTAAGGAGCAAAGTTCTGAAATGGCATGATCCAAATTTTATTCTACGTTACCTCCACTTATTTTATCTAACTTTTTCATTTTATGATTTTTGATTTTTGACTTTTGAATTTTACTTCTTTTTTAGTCAACTTTTTTTAAAATCAGCTGTTTTGGTATGATTACATTCTATCGATATGACTATAAATTATAATATATTCATACCAAAATAACATGAATCGAACTCCTAACCTTTCTATCGGATGGAGACTTATTTACCAAACGAAGTACCTAACAGTTTATTATATTCATTACAAAACATATTAATATATTATAAAACTGAAGGCAAAATCGTAAATAATAAAAATTGGAAAAAATGGTAAATTTACCATTTTTATTTTAAAATAATAATAATCAAGAAATGAACTTTAATAACAAGATCATTTGAGTATTTTTCTGACCCATAGCAACATAAAATTCTAAAGTCTAGATTTTTTTTATTGATAATCCAATACTTAACTAAGATTATGATAATCTCTAACTTTGAGTTCTCTATATATTGTTAAATTATGTTATAGGCTTGGAGGCAATGGAGAAACGGGTCACCATTAGAGCTCATGGATCCAATGATTGTTGCGAACTACCAAACCGAAAAAGTTATAAGATGCATCCATATCGCGCTCTTATGTGTTCAAGATGATCCCGTAGATCGTCCCAACTTGTCGACAATCATCCAGATGCTAACTAACAACTCCCTAAATTTACCTGATCCTCAACAACCTGGATTCTTCTTTCCAAATAAGCAAAATCAGGAACGAGATGGCCTTGAGACTAGCCAATCTACTGTCAAGTCCAGTTCCCAAACTATCAATGTGTCACTATTACAGAACTTGATCCTCGTTGATTTTTATGTTCCATAGAGACATTGGACTTGTTTGATATAAACCATGTTTCAGGTATAGTTAAGTTTCAAACGGTAATGTGTTATTTCAATGTTATGATTTGTATGATACCATTTTTACATTGTAATATCAGAGCTCTCTCACTCTGTTATGAAATCTTCTGCTTTGTCATCACGGCTTCATATATTTGATCAATATACCAATTGATGTACTGTATCAGGGTAAGCATAGTTTATGCTCTTCATGTTCTATTTTATATATTAAAAAAAACAATTTTAATCTATATTCTAAACTTTTAAATCATGTATTATATATTAAAGCCCAAGAAAGACCCATCCGAATTAGGGTTTAGGTTTATGGTTTCACTATATA
>OVAW01000148.1:9329-21890 GCA_900406365.1 Heliophila coronopifolia | reverse complement strand
GGTAGACGGCTGGTGACATTGCTAAGCTTTGAGTTGATGCCTCCAAAAGTTGAACGTTGGAACACAAGTGTACCAAGTGTTGCCTGAGCTTGTGATATGACACCGTCCATCTGCACCGTTTATATAACAGGCAGTTCACATAAGTCATTCGGAGTCTAATTGAACTTGAGAAACCAACAAAGATTCCTGGTGAATGAGTTTATTTACCTGCGCTGTATTGCGGTTGATTCCAACATGTTCTTTGAGGAGGGCGTGTTCTGTAGACCCATTCCCATCTTCTAAATCTAAGCTAGTTCGATCAAATTCTCTAAAGTCGTCAAGAAGTGAAGCATGCTCTTGTTTAGCTCTAAGACTGGAGCGGTGACGATAAAACTCCTGCATTTTTTGAATGAATCATACATAGAGGAACAAGACTGAATAACAAACAAAGGTTGACTCAAGGGGATTATAGTGTACATGTGTAAGATCTTGAAGGATCTCTTGATGTCGAGTTAAAGTATGTGAAACCATTTCAGAACCACCTGAAGATACCCAAGCTTGCATCTGCGCATTTACTTGTTGCAATTGCCTAAGAAGTAAGTCAATCCCAGCTTCAAGATCACTCTCTGTACCATCTAACTTTGTTAAAGCCTTTGTTGAAACAAGTCTACGATATGAATGCATCTGCTCATCAAGCTGAGCTTCAATCTTTCTAGCCTGTAAAGCAAAAATTGATTTCATCTTAAAACAATACAGTTGGATCTAATAGGGTGATATGTTGAATCTTTGAGATTCAGCCAACAGCAATAAATTCCCCAAAATTCTAATCGAATACCTGTTTCCGTAAAGCATCCCAAGAGCTAGGCATATCCATGGAGTCCACCGATTATGTCAAAATCTCTCTTTTTGGAAAACGATCGAAGAATCTATTTCTTCCTCAACGTAATCGAAGCTTAGGCTCCGGGAACGATGCGATCCAGTTGGTTCGATATCGATAGAAGAAAATAAACGGATCGGATCGAGAGAAGAAGAAGAGAGTTGGCTCGGAGACGCAGACGGAATTAGTGCGTGCTCCTTCAACGGCAAAAGGATTGATTTTTACGTAATCTGTAATTAATATTAATTATTATGTTCGAAGCTGTGATCAGATGGTTTTCACCCCACGATAACGTAATATGTTTGATAGTTCACTCTAGAGGCGTCAAATGGATGGGCGGGTGGTCCACCCGCCAATTTTTCATGAGCTTGCGGGTATCTATGGGAGTTCGACTACTAGTCCAAGCAGCCTAAATTTTTTACTCTCAAACCCGTCCATAGCGGGCAAGCGGGTGTCCGCGGGCCGCCGTAGGCTAGTTCAAATATATTTTTTTATTCTTTTTGCTTGCTAATTTTTTTCATTTGTAATTTTTGTTGTAAAAACTTGATTTTTTTTAAATATACATATATCATTTCAACATATAAATTATTTTTGACAAAATACATGTGTTTTTATATAGATTTTTAAAATAGACCATATATTTTAATTAGACAATGTAATTTTTTTTTAATTAGGTTATAAACAGAAAAATAAACATAAATAATTTATAAGCAGGCTAATCCACTGGCCGCCTATGACCGACCGTAAAAGTCAGCGGCCGCCCATAGACTAAATTTAATAGCCCACAAAGATCCGCGGACAAAAATATTACATCCATAATCCGTCCGTAACAATGCAGGTTGGGCTAAACTCGCGGGCAGCCTGGTCGATTTGACATCTCTAGTTCACTCTTAGGTTAAAGTCAACCTTACTAAGTGACACGTCGGATAATACCCTAAGGTGCCAGGATCGTTCAATATAAGTTTATATTAATGGGCCCTAATTGAGGCCTTATCGGGTTATCGGGTGTAATCAAACTGCTCCATCCGGACCATCGATACATTCACTTCCAATCTCCCTCCTAACTACCAACTCAGGCGATTGCCGTCGTCGTTGGCCACATTTGATAAGGTAAATATTTCACATTCCTTCGTTTTTATTACGCCGGCCTTTTGATTCACTTCTTCGTCCTCTGTGGTTTCAATCAGTGTGCTTCCTTGAATTCAATTTGATTTTGATCAATTTAGCTCAATCTATGGTTAACTGTTTCATCTTCTAGTTCCAAATTCTCAGCCCTTTTGACCATTTAGTCCAGAATAACAAGTTGGTCCATGATTTCAGGTGAATTCTTTCTGTTTATACCAACAGCAAGTCTACAAAATCTTCAAGTGTTGAAGCTATTTTGTTGCACAAGTTTATGTTGATGACAGATAAATGAAAGAGCAGCTACAAAATCTTTCTTTCTTTAAAGTTTTCACCTTTTTGTAATTTTGTAACGTCAAAAGGGTTTATAGCCTCAATGGAGATCCAATCTAATGGCGATGGAGGAGACCCTTGGCTAGCTCCAGATAAATTATACCATGTAATCTTCTGCTTCTCCATCTCTATTCNGGGTTTATAGCCTCAATGGAGATCCAATCTAATGGCGATGGAGAGGACCTTTGGCTAGCTCCAGATAAATTATACCATGTAATCTTCTGCTTCTCCATCTCTATTTTCTTCTCTACTCTCGCATCTCTCTCTCGCTACTCCTTTCTACGCCGTCACTCTATCTGGATCGGATCTGCGTTTTCGCTCGCTGCCGGTGCGGCAAAAGAAGCTGCTGATCAATTTGGTATCTTCCCCTCTGCCGGTGCCTCCGCAAGAGACGCAGTCGCGGACGCCGTTGGTGTTTTGATCGCTGCTTTCGTTCTCTTCGTTTGGAAATCTCGTAGGTCCCGCTCAGAATCGGGTCAGATCCGACCCATCTTACCCATTTGAATTTTCCTGCTGCATTTCAAGTTTTCCATGTGTCACTCAAAGTCTTTCGATTAAAAATATATTCAACGAAGCTCGTTAATAGAAATCTCCCAATTTTTTTATCAAAAGCTTGAAAAATGTTGCAACTTTCGTAATTTCATTGTTATATAGATTGGCATTTATATTTGATGATCAATGTCATTTTTTCCAGAGAGTTCGTAATTGATAGATTTCACAATCTTAAAGAGAAACTATGATTATCATTATTTACGTTAATGGTTCAATAAATTGTACTTAGATTATACTCCAATTCTTGACATCTGAATTTGGGAATTAGTTCAGACTTTGGGAAAACGATGCTACTAAAGTGGCTATGAATTATTATTATTGGCAACTTCAATGAGATCATTCAAAATAGTAAGAAACTGGAAATCGGAAGCTTCTTCTTTTCTTTGTCTTTACATGATACTCCTATATGCTGTGACATGAATAAACTCAGTAGTAGTGAAAATTTTATCACTTGGGGGTGGTACAAGACATAGGAGATGGATCCATAACCGTCTAGACAGGTGGTAACTCAGCTTGGTTATCCACTTACCCATAATCTCACCAGTGTATTACTGACTGTATGTAAAAAATGCAAAAAAAATTTAGGGGCAGTTCTGTTTTGATTAAAATTCGAAATGCAACAAAGATGGCAGATATAAAACCACTTGTTATTCCACATTGAAAATGTTTTGCCGTCTTATATTATTTCTAGTCTTACAAAGGGAAAGTGGATCGAACCCAAGATCCGAGAAGATCCAAGTGATGTAACCAACTCTACTAGGTGCACCAGTCTTTAAAAAAGACCATTGGTAATCGACCGGAGACCTCACAACTTCTTCAAACACGCGTAACCATATATTAAACTCAATTAATATTGGATTGAGTTATCTACACATAGTTAACTCCGATTAAGTTATATAATTTACTACATATATAATAAAAAAAAAATCAATAAAAAAAATGTAATACAATTTGTTCTTTTATCAAACAATCATTTATTTTAATTATATTCATAAAATAATACCAATAGAATTAAGAACAATTAAAATTTAAAATTATATTAAAATATATATATTCGTCAATAAATTTAGTTTACAATAAAAAGAATGTAAAACAATTTTTTTTTATCAAACAATCATTTATTTTAGTTATATTTATTAATAATACCAATAGAATTAAAAACAATTAAAATTATATTAAAATATATATATATATATATATATATATATATTCGTCAATAAATTTAGTTTCAACTTACTACCAAACAGTTTGGCAAATACACTAACAAAATGTAAAAACAAATTTTATTATTACATATATTGCTAAACCTAATTATATTAAAAAAAAAAAAAATCAAAAGCCGACAAAAAAATATCCAAAACAATTTAATATAAAAAAAAAACAAAAAATTAATTACTTATTGTAGCGAGAAATAAAAATTTGCGGCGAGGAGAGTATAAATATATTAGAGCGGGAACGAAAAAAGCAGAGTTTTCCTTTTGTCAACAAATTTTCTTTTGTTTTTTTTTTGTCAACACGAGTTTTCTTTTGTTAAAAAGCCTGAAAAAGGTGTTTTTAATTTTCCTAAGTTAAACAAAAAAAATTATTTATTAATATCCTCTCTCTCTCTCTCTTTTTCGTCTTTTCGCAACATTTTTTTCGATAAACCACCGCATTCTCTGAAACCCTAAGCTGGATAATCGCCGCCTTCTCCTGAAATATCTTCCTTGTTTGATTTTCAGGTTCGTAACACCGACTTTTTGCGCCTCCTCATTTCTATATAACATATCTTTCGATTCATTTGTTTCTTTGAATCTCTGTACGAGATTACGTGGTCTTGGAGATTGATTGTTCTTCGTATCTTCATTTATTGCAGGTTCTATTGAAACCGGATCGGATCTCTCTCTAGATCCGTTCTAGGTTTATTTCGATTGCTTCTATTACATCCCGCAATATTGACGCGGATTAGAAATGCCATTGGCCACGAAAGATTTGATTGAAATCCGAGAAGTATGGAACGACAACCTTGAAGAAGAGATAGCTCTGATTCAACAAGCCATCGATGATTTCCCCTACGTCGCGATGGATACAGAGTTCCCTGGAATCGTGTGCAGGTCAATAACGGAAAACCCAAACCCTAGAGGCTACGAATTCAACTACGATTCTCTAAAAATGAACGTTGACATGCTAAAGATGATTCAGCTCGGTCTCACATTAGCCGATGAGCAAGGCAATCTCCCAACTTGTGGCACCAACAAGCAATGCGCTTGGCAATTCAATTTCAGAGAATTTAATCTCAGATCAGACATGTACAACATGGACTCCATCGAACTACTTCATAAAGCAGGCATAGACTTAGCCAAATTCAACGAAATCGGCATCGAATCAAGACGATTCGCGCAGCTTTTTATAGGATCAGGAGTAGTGCTTAACGACACAGTACAGTGGGTCACATTCCATTGCGGATACGATTTCGGATACTTGCTGAAACTCCTAATAGGGAAGGATCTGCCGTCGGAGCAATCAAAATTCTTCAGCTTGATCAAGACGTTTTTTCCAATAGTATATGACATTAAACACCTTTTGGATTTGTGCAACGGTCTTTATGGTGGTCTGAACAAAGTAGCAGAATTGCTTCATGTAGAACGAGTTGGGATTTGTCACCAGGCAGGATCAGATAGCTTGTTAACGTTGCGTGTGTTCAGAAAGATAAAGGATATATACTTTAAATCTTCCATTGACAAATATTCTGGTTTTTTGTATGGATTAGGTGATGTGAATGATGATAATGACAAATTAAAATAAATATTTTTTTTTTACTTTTACATTCTTAACGATTTGACTATTGCTTTTACAATATGATACACAAGAAGTTAGGCGAAAAAAACTAAAGTTTGCGTTTTTCTTATGAATCGTGGAATAGGGTTGTAGATTCCGCAAAACTAATGACAAATTAACAAACAAATACTCAACTCTTTACGGGGCATTCGAATTCTCATGAGATTTTAACCACTTGAGTAAACTTTATTCTTGCTTACCTTTAACCATCTCTCGATTCTCTAATATCACTTTTGGAAGGGAAGAAAACACTGAAACAAAGCGATACATAAGGGTTTGATCCTGTAGCTCAAACCACATTTGGTTTGATAGCAATGCTCTCATTAAGGCAGAGAAAGTGAACAAAAAAAAAACCTTACATATGGAGGAAATGTTAGAAAATTAGTTTGTTTTTAATCTCCTTAGTTTTTGTAGTTTGTTGAGTCAAATTAGGTGGTTAGTTATTATGTTTGGTGTAGACAAAAAAAAATGTTTGTTCCTAATTTTCCGATTAGTTAGTTAACTCGACTTGCCTCTATAAGTCTATATATATAAAAAAAAAGCTTAGAATTATCTTCCATAATAATTAATTTATAATTCTCCAATTTTATTTTGTTCTCTAAACTTTGTGAGAAGTCATACCTCATAGATCAGACATAGACTTGGCCAAATACAACGAAATCTGCAGCTTCTAATCATAGCCCGCCTCACGTTGTCTAAAATTTTGGGGGCCAGAAACAAAACTAAAATTTGTTGCCCACTTTCTTAAGAAATTTATTTTTTGAATAATGGGGCCTAAAAAACCAAAATATTTTTCAAAAATTTCGGGGATCATAGCAAATGTTTCATCCGGCTCCCCTCAAGGCCGAGTCTGCTTCTAATAGGATCACAAGTAATGCTTAACGACAGAGTAGAGTGGGTCACATTCCATTGCGGATACGGTTTTTGGTACTTGCTGAAACTCCTGATAGGGATCTGCCGACAGGGCAATCAAAGTTCTCCACTTTGGTCAAGACGTTTTTTTTGATAGTATATGACATTAGATACCTGATGGATTTGTGCAACGGTCTTTATGGTGGTCTGAACAAAGTAGCAGAAATGCTTCGTGTTGAACGAGTAGGGATTTCTCACCGGGCAGGATTAGATAGTTTGTTAACGTTGTGGGTTCAGGAAGATAAAAGATATCCACTTTCAAACGTCCATTGATAAATATTCTGTTTTTTTGTATGGATTAGATGATTTGAATGATGATAATGACAAATTAAAATAAATACCCTTTTTTTTTACTACACATTTTAAATGATTTGGCTAATGCATTTATAATATGGTACACAAGAATTTAGGCGAAAAACTGGGATTTGTGTTCTTCTTATCAATCTTTGGAATTGCGTTTTAGATTCAGCAAAACTAATGACAAATTAAAGAAACAAATTTCATTAGTTACACATTCAAGATTGACTGCAAATGGTTGGTATGAATACGGTATATTCTCTTTGGTTTATATCATTTATAGCAAAAAAATTTAATATAAAATCTGTACCCTTTTTAGAGTCTGAATGGTTGATATTCCATGAAATAAATAGAAAATATGAGTAAACAGAACCCCTTTTTTCTATTTGTTTAACAAATTCTGGAAGAATTAGTTTTCTCATTTTTTGTTTTGTAATTAATATTCTTATTTATAAAGTGTTATTAATAAATGATAAAAATTAAGAGGAATATAAATGAATACCTTACCCTATACAGCTGGATTTTATTCCTCTAAGATACCATCAATTTGCACATTGAATTTAACCAAACAGTTTATTTTCACCTGAGTTGGTTACTTTTAAAAATAGGAAAAGAATAAACCAGCAGAAAAAATTCGAATTCTTCTCACTTTTCAATTTTTATTTTCAGAGGCAACCATTAATTTTAAAATTTGTCAACAATGCAATATATACTCAGCTCTTTACCGGGAGTTCTTAATTATATTCTTGCTTAATTTTAACCATTTATCGATTCCACTAATATCACTTTCGAAGGGAAGAAAAAGTTGAAACAATTTTAGTTTTACATTAAAACGACGGTGCATTACTGAACCCAATAAAAGCCCATTAAAAAACTTACCTAGTAAAACTAGGGTTTTTAGTATCTAGATATAAATTGTTACCAAAATTTCACTCATCTCTTCCGCTGCAGTCGTCTTCGTCCTGAGGTTTGTCTTTCAGTTCCTCGAACCTAATTCGATTGTCAAAATTTGTCTTTCTGCCGCTGATTGTCACCAGTAAACGTTTGCTTGGTTTATAATGGCAGATAACAAGAACTATCGTCCTTTTGATCGTTTTAAGGAATTCAAAGTTACAACATGTCTGGGTAAGCTTCTCTTGATTTCAAGTTATGCTGCGGCTTTTCTGCATTTCAGAATCTGCGTAATCAGTGTTAATTAGTGAATTCTGATTATCCATCTTATGGTTTTGCTATTGCATTGCTGACATTGCTGCTGTCTGTGTCCTTTGATGTTTGAATTCTGTTTGTTTGGGTCCTGACTCATTCCTTTTGCAGTGATGAAGCTGTTCCTGTTGTTCCTCCCGTTGCTGACCCAGCAGCCATCCCAGAGGATATGGATTTATTGACTGCATTGGAGTTGACTCTTAGGAAAGCCCGTGCTCATGGTGGTGTTATTCGTGGTCTCCATGAAAGTGCTAAGCTTATTGAGAAGCGTGTGGCTCAGCTTTGTGTCTTGGCTGAAGACTGCAACCAGCCTGACTATGTTAAGCTTGTTAAAGCTCTTTGTGCAGATCACAATATCAATTTGCTAACAGTTCCGAGTGCCAAGACTCTCGGCGAGTGGGCTGGTGTAAGGCTTCAGTTTTTGCTTTCATCTACTGATTCAGCTCATCAACTATAAAATTGTATCTTTTGATTGTTGTTGCAGCTCTGCAAGATTGATTCCGAGGGTAATGCCAGGAAAGTTGTTGGATGCTCATGTGTTGTAGTCAAGGTAGGTCTAAATCCATGTCTCTGAGCAAATCTCTAACTAATGTCACTGGTTTTTCCTTACTTCGTTTTCTTGGTCGTTACAGGACTACGGTGAGGAGACAACTGCACTCAACATTGTCAAGAAGCATATTGAATCTCACTAAATTTTGACAAGTGTTTAATGTCTTTGGATTTAAGATATTTTTCAACCAAATGCTGTTTTTCTCGTGATTTATTTGGAAAACATGATCATGTTTTGTTGTTATCTTTGCTCTTCTCTTAATACAATAAATGTTTAAAGTTTCAAGGCTAACCTATATTTGTGTTAAGATTGTAGGAGAAAGATAAATCCTACATAGTTTTTTTATTTATTTTCAGCCCATTTAAAATATATTATTCATTTTCCGACTATTTTCATATTATTCGTGTTTCTAGTTTCTACTTTTAGTTTTATATACGGATAGAGAAACGATTACTAAAAAAGTAAACAAACTTGGCACCGATTAATTTCAATTTATACATTTATATAATAATTAAATAAATTTTTAAATAGACTTGTATATGATTTTATACAGTAAAAAGAACTATAGCTATAAAAAAACGATATCTTACACAAATAAATTTTATATAAAAATATTTTGAAATATTTAACTAATAGACTTTACTATAAAATCTAATCATGTGTATTAATTTATTAAAATTAGATTTTCTTTATACATAAAAAAAATTCCTGTTAAATATAAATTGTTTTTATTTTTATTTTTATTTATTTTCATTTTACTAATAAACTCCTCCAGTATCCTCTAATCTTGGTATTAAAGAAATAATGATTTGTAATTTGTAGGTATTAATTAAGAAAAAAAAATTAACAAAATTTTGGTAATTTGTTTTTTGTAATTGGCAACACTTACATAGTTGACTAAAAAATAATTGTCAACATTTATATAGTTTATGTTGATGTTTTTTATTATTATTGATATATGTATAAAGCAAACCTTCCACGTTCAATACCTCAATTTGTTTTTTAATCTTTCTCTTAACTATTTGGATTTGAGAGGACAAAGGACAAAGTTTATATCATTTGGAGAATGTTTCTTTAGTTTTTCAAGGTTTTGATACTTTGAGAAAAACAAAGTAAATGGGTTCTTTAGCAGAAACGTCCGAACTTTCGAAAGCGCTCATCGAGGCTGGAAATAATCTCCTCAAGTCTCATTCTTCAACTAATGCGCTTCTCTGTCTTCTCCATGTACGAAGAGAGAATTCTTACTTAGTATTTTGGTTTGTTGCTTTTGTTCATGCGAATCACTCTTTGGTTTTATGTTCAGCAATTTGATTTTGACGCTTCTATGTGTAGGAAATTGAGACTCTACTCTCCACTCTGGAGCAAGGTCTTACTGTATCCGTAAAAAATGCTCTAATTCCATCGGTGAAAGCTTTGGTTTCTGCTAATCTCTTAAGAAACCCTGATTCTGATGTTAGGGTTTTCGTTGTCTCCTGCTTAACCCAAATTATGAGGATAACTGCTCCAGATGCCCCTTATAACGATGACCAAATGAAGGTTGATTTATCATTAATCCACATTTTTTTCCAATTATGTATCTTTGAGGTTTTGATAAATCCGTTCTCTTCCCTCTACAATGTTGCTTTGGTTATTTGGCTTACAGGAAATCTTCCAAGTTACAATAGAAGCTTTTGGAAAACTAGTTGATGCTTCTTGTCGTAGTTACGAGAAAGCTGAAGTTGTTCTCGAGACTGTATCGATGATGAGATCATCTTTGATTATGCTGGACTTGGATTGTGATAACCTTATTCTAGAAATGTTTAGCCTGTTCCTGAAAATCATAAGGTAAATACAGAACATGATTTCAATTAACTCATAGGTTCATTATGTGACAATAATGACTTTTATTTTGTGCATTTATATAGTCCGACTCATTCTCAATCGGTGTTTACTTCAATGGAAACTATAATGGTCACAATTATTGATGAAAGTGAAGAAGTATCATTAGATCTTCTCGATATTCTCTTAACTGCTGTAAAAAAGGAGAGTCATGTAAGTTTTTCCTGATTCAGGTTAAATTCTCCAAGTTTTTCTTAAGGCTTGAGATCTGATTTATCTGGTGGTCATGGCTTAGGATGTCTCACCCACTGCTTCAAAGCTTGTGGAGAGGGTTTTCAGTAGTTGCGCCCGTAAGCTTCAACCATGCATTATGAAAGCTTTGAAGTTGAAGGGGANTTATCTGGTGGTCATGGCTTAGGATGTCTCACCCACTGCTTCGAAGCTTGTGGAGAGGGTTTTCAGTAGTTGCGCCCGTAAGCTTCAACCATGCATTATGAAAACTTTGAAGTTGAAGGGGGNTTGAAGGGGACCAGTTTGGACATGTATTCTCCTGTAGTTTCGTCAATATGCCAAACTGAATCTGTCATCACTCAAGCTCCCAGTGTTGTTAACATCAAAGAAAATGAGGTATTATTATTTGCTTGAGCTCTAGGTTTGATTGGCAATAGACTAGTTTTGTGGTTTTACATTTTTCAAACGTTTATATCAAGCTCTATCCTTTTCATTTTTCAGGCAGATGAACAAATATTAGAAAAACCAGTAGTAGCGGATGATTCATTGGAGGTATTGTATTTAGTAGCTTTTCATTGCAAGTCTTTAGCTTCTTTTCAGTTTGTTTGTTGCTAAACCAATATCTGCCATCTGTTTATCTGTTTATCTAGGACAAAGTGGAGTTGAGGCTTTCTCGCAAGGGGAATAGGTCCACGAGAAGTGCAAGAGGTGAAACTCATCAAACTGACAGAGATGACAAAGAAAGAATTGAAAACGACTTGAAACAACTTTTAAAGCAAGGACAGTCTGAAAGTAGAGATGCAGAAGCTGAATCAGGTTCTACAGGGAAGAGAGGACGAAAACCTAATTCTTTGATGAATCCTGAGGAAGGCTATTCATTTAAGTTGTCTTCAAGCAACAAAATACAAAAAAATGGGAATACATTACTTGGAAAGGCTACTAAAGTCGGTCAAAAGAATCAGTCTGTTGTTATTTCTCCCTCATCCTCTAGCAAAGCTAGGACATGGCCACATACGCGAAGCCGTACTAAGATGGACGGGACAAATAATGATGCATGTTCTATTGCCAATTCAACATTAAAGAAACATGTTGTCACGAAAGATAATCTTCAAGAAGAAGATGTTATTGAATCTAACCTTGAAAAATCTGAAGATGGCATTAAGACTGCAGAGTCTGGTAAAAAGGAGAGAGCACAAAGTGGTTTAGTAAAAACATCTGCAAATAAACTGGTTTCAGAAACTAAGATGGTAAAGACGAGTGGAAAAAAATCAGTCCGCTCAGATGCTAAGAAAAAGAATTCTGAAGGTGCAAGCATGAATACATCTATTACTCGATCATCAAATAGAAAGGTAGTGATTTTGATGAACCATGATTTATTTTAACAATATATAATATTGTAGCACTTCCTTTAGCTGATAATTAGATAAAATGTGCAGAAGAATTCAAGTGCAACGACTACTTCTAACAAAAAATCTGAACAAACTCCCAATAGAAAACAGACAGTAGAAAAGGAAGTGGTGCGAATTTTGTTGCTCTCTCTCTGTTGATATTGTATGAGGCTTTGATTTGTCACATGTATTCACATGGTATATGTTGGTCTTTTCAGGAGTCCGATACAAATGAGTTTGGTGATGAATTGGTCGGCAAGAAAGTTAATGTCTGGTGGCCACTCGACAAGATGTAAGTGTATCAAAATTTGCTAACTTACATTTAGAATACGGTGATGAATGGTAGCTTTCTTACAGTTTATTTTTGTTCAGGTTTTATGAAGGCATCATAGATTCGTATTGTGCTCGTAAGAAGATGCATCGAGTGAGTTGAAGTCTATAAAATCTATTGCAAATTTCACTCTCTGTTGCATAATTGTTTT